>JAHXMU010000717.1:2259319-2283763 GCA_019455685.1 Philornis downsi | reverse complement strand
TTTTTTTTTTAACATGGGTCCGTCGAATATGGGCAACCCTGTATATACGCACAAGTCTAGCGACAAAACAGACAAACGAGAAAGATAACAGTTATCCATCACTGACTGCGATCAATAACAACAATAGTGATGGACAAATATATAGCAACAGTATTACAAATAGAAATAGACTTGATAAATTAATAATAAAAACAAATATAGGTAATTGTAAATAAAATGACAATAAAAATTAAAATAAACATTTCTCCAACATGTGTTGACATTGTCTTTGGCTTGTGTCGGAGCAAATAGCCAAAAAAGAGTTAAAAAGATAATGTTGGCAGATTACCAACTTTTTAAGATATCGCACCACTGTCCAGAAAACGGGTTAAGCCCTACAAATTATGTGTGGGAAAAAGCCAATTTGGGACTCTCGCTAACATGATGAGAAGTCAATCAATGACGCTGTGGCTTGCAAGTGTCACTATTGGGATGAATTGATAGAGTAGGGAAAATTGCATTTTCCAGTGCAAAAAAAGTTCAGTCAATGTATTATGTATGAGAGGAAGCTGTTTTTTACATACCCACTAATCTGACGGCAATTCGGTAAATCGTCAACGCGGCTATGAACCAGCCCTTGTCTAATTTGGACTTGCCCACTTGTTTTAAATGTATCAAAGTAAAGTAAGGCAAGTCATGGCAAACTTTATCTTGCACACACTACACTGTACAAGATTGTAACGGGTGGGCCATAAGGGTGTTGGCGGTTTAAATATTCAATTAAAAACAAAACTACGAAACATAAAAAAAATATATTTGTATTTTTAAAAAGTAGAAGCATGGGAATTTTTAAGACTTAAAAATAATGTTGTCCCTCGGCTGCTTGACACTCTTGGAACCGAAGTCGCAAATTTTGGAAAACTCGTTGAAAAGTTGTTCTCGGTATTTTGTTACTTTCCTGAATAATGTTCCTCTTCAACTGCTGTAAATTGGTCGGATTATTCTCGTAGACTACCGATTTGAGGTAGCCCCATAGAAAATAATCGCATGGGGAGAGATCGGGGCTACGTGGGGGCCATTCAATATCCCTCCTTTTCGAAATGAGTTTTCCAGGAAAAACATTTTTCAGCAGCTCTATGGATACCCTAGCCGTGTGACATGTGGCCCCATCCTGTTGAAACCACATCCTCGAGGTATTGCCTTGAAGTTCTTGCAAAGCTGGCACCAAAAAGTCTGCTGGCATGTTGCAATAATTGTTCGCTCTAAACGTCATCGTCTGAAACACGAACACGCTCCACAATGTCGGCTGATCTTGCAAAACCTGGGCGACCACGAACCGTAATTGGTACTGTTGAGCCGGTTGTTTCGAACATTTTGATCCATTTTCGTATCACATTGGCGCTTGGAACTTCACTTAAATCGTGTAAACCGTGTTCATGCCGATATAAACGTCGTGCAGTAATCACTGATTTACTGTTTTCGTAATACGCTCGGACACAAAATGCACGCTGCACTCCCGTGTACGGCTCCATGGCGACTAAATTTCCAGGAAGCGGCGCAGCGAACAACATATCCCCCGCCACCCCGCGCCACGCGTTACCGAGAAATTGAAGATTTAAACCGCCAACACCCTTATGGCCCACCCTGTATATACCAATTTTTCAATTTTGTCTATTGCACATAAAGCAATCAACCGATTATAAAACAATATTCACATTATTTGTTGCTGTTGCACAATTTAGATAGTGTGATAAAAACTTGTCCGCTATTTTTTTTTTTTGAAAACTTTTCGTATTTTTCATACGGTTTTCAAACGGAGTTTCCAACCTATTACTTTTATTTTAAATATTTTTTACCAATGTAACCTATCTTTTAAACGTTTTTTTTTTTTTTTTTTTTTTTGGTTTATTAAAATTTCTGTAATGTATGTAAAGGATGTGGCTGTTGCTTCCAGCTTGAACTATTTCCTAATAGTCAAACAAATCTTTGAACAAATCAAATAATGTCTACTTATACTATATTCTCTAAAATTTCTCAACAGATATAGTTTCTAATGTCCCCTTCATTTAAATTGTCCGAAAGCTATTAGTAAATATTGCTACGCTGCCAACTACAATTGTTCGTTTCTGCTTCTTCGTTTGTTGCAGAGTGCGGTGAATCCCATCTTGTGGCCAAACGAAAAGGCGAGAATTCAACAAATGATTAAAATGAACGAAAGCAAATACAATTTCATTAGTGAATTATGTTGGACGAATATTTTGCAGATGAAGTGCAGAACTGGAATAGAAAACCTAGTTCGTTTTGTCTACCTACAAACATGTGATCATAATGCTTAAAAAATATGCCCGTCTGCTTCGGTCTATATAACAATACAAAACATACACTCACAAATATTAGACAGATTGATAAAAATTTAATTATTCCGATATTTTCTTTCATGTGTTCTGTCACTTCCCATCTAATCACTTCCCAGGCAACTTTGCTCGGATGGCAACAATGTCGGCAACATTAAGGAAAAACGTGACAACGCGCAATGACCAGAAAAATTAAAATCTTTTATTGATACACATTTTCCAAGAATCAGACCTCCATGAGTTTAGCGATTTTCTTTTTGCTTTGCAATATTGGGGAAGTTTTACCCTGCATTTTGCTTAAAATGTAGGCGAAAGTTCACATACCCTTATAGGAGGGAGAATACTGGGTTTGTCATTCCATCTGAAGTAACTGGGAGCTCTCCTGTGTTACCCCGTGAATCACTATATCATTATCATTATATACATTTTAATTAGTTTAGGCACGTCCGTCCAACCTCATATCTTTTCAAAGCAGAATGATGACCGATGGTTGAAATTTTGGAAGAAAATGTCTAACAGAAGGTAGGTTATGTTGACATTGCCAAAATCGATCCAGTAGAACATACGAAAATTAAAACCATTTCTAGAAAATTTCGCCTTTTTCGGTAGTTTTGAAAAATTGTTAACATATCTCGAGTACTTTTTTTAGGAGGTCGCTGGAAAACGCAAAAACATACGAAATTTTAATGAAAAAACGGGGTAAGTCTATGTAATTAATGTATATGATATAACGGCGTTTTTTGACGCACACGATTATACATATTTGACAAATAGTCAGTCCATGGCATTATGGGTCACAATTGTCACAATTAAAACATACGAGAGCTAAACAATTCTTTGTAAAAATTTGGCTTTTCAGTATTTTTTTTAGCACTTTTACCATTTATTTTAGTATTTTTACCAGATACAGAAAGAGTCATTTCAGTTTATACACTATGTAAGTTGCTGAGCTGATTGTTGGCGTGGTTATTGAAATGTACTAACAATACCATTTTTCACTGTAAACCAAGCCAAGTTGGTATAATATTATGTTATATATATAATTTAAATATATACATATATAATATATGTGTATATATAATATATATACACATAATATAATATATAATTATATATATAATATATAATATATATAATATACCTATACATATATATATATATATATATATATATATATATATATATATATATATGTATGTATATAATATATAATACATAATATATATGTAATGATGATAAATCGATATACTGAGCATAGGAAGACGACGTTTTTGCCACGCCCCTTTATCAGACCATAAAGTAATACGTCGTTCGTGACACTGGTGTCCACAGCTTATTGTGGGGTTTTATAAACGTGTATATACATTTTTTATGGATTTTAGTTTGCCTTTGGCCATGCATGAGTTTCAGACTTCTGTAACATGGCTGTTAGATAACTAGCAAAAAGTAATATGCATTTTACCAAGTAGTCCTATGATCGATGTTTAACTCATCGATTAAACATGGTACATGTTCTTGGAAACATGTTACTTTCTAATATTGAAATAAGATAACTCTCACTATTAACTTAGAAGAGCGGTCTGATTTTAACAAGTTGTGAAAACATGCCCGGTTTCTGTTGACGCTTTGAATTCTTTTATTACAAAATAGACTGCGTTTGTGCAGCACTCGAAGTCTTCATTTCGCGACATAAATTTCCACAAATCATCAGTTAGACCATCTAAAAATTATATTTTGGGACAAACTGAACTGGCGAAATCAAGGACTTGAGTGCAGCATAAATTCCGCCTTACGCACTCTGGCTTTTACCCCTGTGAGGCACCACTAATTCTTATAGAGTATTTACATTTGAATATGAGTTTAAGAGTGGTTAGGTGAGTGGTGCATGAAAACGTGTATACGTACGTACAAATGTGTACACAAAAAGTACATAAAAATAAAATAATGTAATATTTACAAGTACAATATATATAATACATGAAATGTTGAATACCATATGCATTCTCAGGGGATTCAGTAATTAGAATAAATAAAACTGCACTAAAAAAATAAAAACCAGGCATGAGGTTGACTTGTATCAATTTGGGGTTTCCATGGTTTAGGTTCAGTCGCTACCAATGTAACCTACCTTAAAACCATCATAGGTCCAGCTGCCAAATTTTAAAACGCAAGTCTGTTCATCGAAAGGGAAATACTCTACATCTATTTCGCAGGATGATTTGTATATAGCCGGAGGTTTCCATTCTACTAATCCTTCTGAGTAGATTGTGGCTTTTGTTGCAAGTGTTACTTCAAAGTTACCGTCGGCACTGGGCACATGGGATTTAACAATAGAAACGTTTTCGATTTTGTGCAATCGATTACGTTTTATTCAAATTAATAGATGGTAAAAATTAAATTTTCAACGTTCATATAGACAAGAGATAGAGAGCAAATATGGTATATAAATGAATATATTCATACATATACATGTATGCATATATCCACACATTCAGTTTCAAAAATATTCGTCTACAGATTTCCAAGGCATATACCCGCAATGCTCCCCTGGCTTTGTGGCATGTTCAGTCCAGGAATAAGAAAAATTTAGTTTCATAATGGGTCAAAGTTTTATTGTAATACTAGCTACTAACATTCGTGAGATTGGCTGGAATATATATGTATATGAATTATCGTGTTCAGGGAATTCCATATCCACATACTGATGGAAACATATATATAAATATTTTGCAATATGTCCATTTTATACATCCATCCATTATCCTTGTTATGTAACAAAGGAAAACGAGAGTACTTTGTTTTTTAGTGAGGAACATTTTCTTAAGAGGCAATGCCATCGTTTTTTGTTAGTTTCCAAGACTGAAATTCATGTACATTTTTACGTCGTAGTGTGTTCGTAGGCTTGCGAAATGAAATTGCAGTATAGAAAGGTATAGTTTTACAAATATATTACAAAACATATGTTATTCCGATTTCAATGATGGAAACCAACGTGAAAAATGTTGGCGACACCGTTAAATTTTTCCAGGAAAAATGGCCCTTTGCCTGAAAAATGTATATTAACGTTATACACATATCGTAAAAATACAAACATTGAAGATACATTGTTCTATAAAGACTTATCTATTAGCTCAAAAGTCATTCAGGGCAGAAAATACGGTTTGAGCGATTTCAGTAGCTTGGCCCGTATTAATTTTATTTTCCTTTTTGATGACCGAAATTGCCATAATATTTATATAATAAATTCGCTAGGGAACTTATTGTTAATACAATACAATTTATACAACATTTTTCGAATTTAATGTCTAGTTGACAACATTATGTTTATGCACAATTAACATTCGAATGTTTAAACACAGAAAAGCTATTTCGTAATAAGAAAAACTCGTGGGAAAGTGCTGCGAGATCAGTAAAATGGTGAAAATACAATTGTCATCAGTGTACGCCTCCATAATTTTTTAAAATGTGATAATAAAAATGAGTTCCAAGTGCAGCCTCCGGTGAGGAGAGTCTAGCATCCTCACAAAAATCTTTTAAGTCATTTATACGACGCCGTAGTCCAATTAATCAAGAGTCGCGATGTTTGGGTAGAAGTAGCGTTATCAGTGCGAACTAAGAATTGAAAAACCATGTTCAACATCCCTATAAGAAATATATATGTCAACATGGAATTGAACATGGCTTGTATGCCGCTCAATAATCCAATATTTTAAATTCTTTACATTCAATGTTTCAATATCTTTATCTTTATAATTTCACAAATTGTTGCCATCACGAACACAGTTGGCTTTTGTTCAGCATTATAAAAAATGTGCTGATTAGTATAAATGCCTGCATCTTAAGTGTGTTATATTAACTATTCTATGTCTTATTTAGTATGTCTTTTTTGATGATTTGAAATAAGAATTTAGGATTTGCTTATTATTTAAGACGACAAATTATAACAAAGAAATAAGGATGCCAGACGCAATGCTTTTAACGGTAATAGTATTAATTTCTGTATTAATTTTAGTACTGTCTCTTTGTTGCTTCCCCGTTTGCCTCGTTCAATTTAAAAATAAAATATTTTCAAAACTACCTGTTGCATACCATAAATTTGATACATATAAATACAAAACTTATAGATTTCGGAATGGACAAAGGCAACATTGAAACAGCAAACGGTGGCAAAAACAGATTTGTTCATCGTTGCAAATCTAGAATATTCAAAATAAAGGCAAAGCTATGTTACCAAAGATCTCAATTATAGTGTTTTTTCTATCAGAATTGCTTTATCCTCTTCGTTCATCCAGCAAAAAGTGGTTTAAAAGCAAACGAAAATTCAAACAACTTGATATGTCTCATTTTGCTTTAACCTTTTTTTGTTTCTTATATAAAATCTAAGATTTC
Organism: Philornis downsi; assembly: GCA_019455685.1. NCBI lineage: Eukaryota > Metazoa > Arthropoda > Insecta > Diptera > Muscidae > Philornis > Philornis downsi. The sequence goes on along the minus strand of JAHXMU010000717.1, from coordinate 2,277,041 downwards.
TATAGGATACAAAAGTTGGAGCCACTTTTCTTGATAACATAAACTGAGTATAATTACCATGAACTGTGTGAACATCGCAGGGTTTTAAAGCATTTCTTATGAAAATGTTACAAAAAAAGTAAATTTTATCGAAGAATTTATCTTAATTTCTGCTGCTTTTGACATAAATGTAGTATAAAAGCAGATCATTATCTTTATTATTAATGTAAAGAGGACTTTAAAAATGGTTTCCATTGTACCGTTTTGGAGCTTCAAATTCTACCAATTTTAATGCGAAATCTCTGTTTCGGTTATGAGTACTTTCTTATTGCAAAGAAGCTCCAGTTTCCATTGTGGCTTCAAAGAAGCTTTACCACATACATACAAATGTGGTCAATGCCAATGAAAGTAAAATTTGTGGCTACCAATAAAGAAAAGCGGATACCAACGTTTTTTGTTTGTAACTTTTTTCAGTTCTGAGAACCTATTAATGATTAATGAATAATGAAACAAAAACAATCCAAAACTTCAAATATTTTAACTAAAAAATGTCTTTTAAATTTCTTCTTTTTTTTTTTTTGGTTTTCTTATAATACATCAGCATCATCTAAAACTAAAAGTAGTGTCCTGTTTAAAATGATTCAAATCGAAATTTATTGTTGTAAGATATCAATCGTTTTTCAAGAAGGAGTTAATACAGAAACTTATTGTAACATTCGAAATATACCTAATTTTGACATGCTTCTTAATGATGTAGATAATAAGAACAAAAAAATCTAATCTCGCTCACAACAAAATTTAAGAACATTACCAATTTTGTTAAAAATCACTATAACTTGAATAAGCCCGAGCTTGTTCGAACTACTTTTTATTTGTTTAATTTCTTTTTCCCTGTGACAGAAGATACGTTTATTACAAACATACCAAAGTAATGCGAATATCATGTCAAACATCATAATAATTTGATAATTTCCTAGAATACAAGTTGCTTAAATGAAAAAAAAAAAACAAAAATTGCAGAAATTACTTAGTTCTAAATAAATATGCTATTAACTCCATTTTGTATACCTGATTCACAAAGAAGAATTTAATCTGGACATTAAAGTCAGCTTTGTCATTTTAAAGCTTTAATTTGTTGTTTGCCTTTTTTTGCATTCTTTTTATTGTATATTTTTTTGTTTGTTATTTATTTTGCCCGCATCATTACAGTATCTCTGCAACAGAAATTACGGAAATTTAAGCACTGGGTTGGGTTTTTCACCTAGTTGGTGGAGTACTTCAGTTTAGCTGATTAAATTGTATGTTATGCCGTCACACAGCTGACATTTCAAGTTTCATGCTACTATTTGTGATATGTCATAACATTTGCGGTGGTCAGTTCACTTAGAAAAAGTGTTGTGACTATGAGAGCAAAAAAGAAGAATTTTCGACTTATTTTGCTGTTTTTTTTTTTCAGAAATGACAAAATAGGTCACAAAAAAACAATGCGATATTTGCGACGTGCTCGACTTTGATGTTTTAATCGAACCCAAGTTGGTGTATTGGATCCGTTCTGAAAATTTAAAGCTCAAAGATGACCATCGAAGCGCTCGGCCAAATAAGATTAATGAACAAGAAATCAAAGCCATTATTCGGACCGGCATGTTTTTGTTCTATAAGTAGTCAAAAAAGTTGGTATTTCAGTTCCACACGAGCTGAAGAAATCCAGTTAAAAAGCGGATAAGCACTATCGATTTATTGCTTAAACAGAACCAAACCGATGTCTTTTGGAAACACATTGTCACTGTGGGTGAAAAGTTTATTCTTCACAAAAATGACAACCGAATCAGGATCAGGACCCCCGATCCAAGCAAACTTCATCAAAAACTATATTGTATTTCAGCCTAATTGACTTACATATATCTGGCCCTTTATGTCATTTTTCGTTGGTCCGAAGTATGCCAAATGGCAAAAAGAGTGTGGTAAATCGCCAAATTGTTATCAAATAATTACAATTTACTAATTTTTAAAAATTATACAGAAACGAGTAATTTTTGCCAGACCAGCTAATTTATGTGTGGGGAGCACTTTCATCCGCAGAACTAAGTTAACTAAAATCCCACTGTATACATATACTTAATTACACTGAATTTTATACAACTTAATAAAAGTAATAATTTGCGAATACATATATGGATTAAATTACCATATTTCGCAAAGTATTACAAGGCTTTTTAGGTGAGAAATTAAATTTCGATAAACCGGTCAATTTGCGTGGCAGGTAATCAAATGGGCTTGGTAAAACAAAAATTTGCAAAATTTGGAGGAATTCATTGCAGCTGTTCGAAAAATATGAACCTAAGGATATAGTAGATTCCAAAACGGACGTGGTTTCAGGGATATTTCCATTTTCATTCTCAGACTCTATATTAGCAAACCGTTAATGTGTACCACATTTTACAGAAATTTGTGTAGCTGAACATAAGATATGAATCTAACAATATATGGTTAAATCAGTCATTTGTGTGGTAGGCACCAGAAGTAGCGTCGTTCTCATATTTTAGCGAGCATTGTAGAAAAATACAACAGACACAAATTTAGGTTAGTGCAGTCCGCGGATTTGGAGTTACAGGACAATTGAATTTTGGAAATCGCCCAATCTGCATATACAATACTCAACTATGATCTATCAAAATATTAGAATGCGCAAAATTTCTCAAAGATTTGCGACAGTTATAGCGTCTACCAGCCAGCCAGGCAGACAGACGGACATCGCTTAGTCGATGATAAACGTTTGACCAAAAGGTGGTTGGCACTTTAGATACTTCTTTCTGGATGTTACAGTTTTGGTCATACCAAATAATAAATATTTTCATCCGTTTGGGCAAATGTGCATATAAATAGTTTATATTCTCAATTTACTGGGATTCTAAGGGAGTGATCTACTTTGGACTGATTCCAAAGAACCAAATTATGAATTGATAGATCTATCTACAGGATGGGAGACCACACCACTCACACGTTATATTTCTAATCTGGCAGCTTCGCATTTTCATTTATTTCAGAGTCCGCAACCTTTCATTACCGACGGGGACATAAAAAATCGACATATTTCAGTATTTGGCTGACAAGAGAAGTTGCGTTATCTGCACAAATCCGAAAATATGTGTGCATGGTTGTTTCATCCAAACAAGTTCTTTTGATAGAACATTATAACAACAAAAAATGTACCGTTACACAAATAAAGCAAATTTATTGGTGGGCTTATAAATATGAAACACATCTTATTTCTACCTCTGGAATTTTGACATTTATTATTGTTATTGGTAGCAAACAAGAAGAATTTTTTACAGGGCGCTCAAGTAGGGGCATTTGAATTCCCATCCGTATTCTCATATTCAAATCGCCATTAACATCCGATTCTTAAATATCGCCCATACGAATCAAACAGACACGGTCGTCTGCTATTAAGAGGAACAATTACACCGCCATATGACGGGAAACCGAGGATTGTGTAATTATAAAATAAAATTAACGCTTTAAGAGCTTCTGCAACTAGTACAGATTGCAAGGGAGCTAATCAGGATATTGGCATAAAAGGAATTATAAGTTTCATTCCTACTACTTTCCCCCATTACATTTTTCGTTTAATTCCAGGCATGATTTTGGGTGTTTGTATTCTAAAAAATAAAATATATCGAATATGTATATTCTAAGTTTATTTATGTATATTTTTACAAACAGAAATTTATTAACTCCTGTTGAAAACAACCCGATATCATTTAATTTTTTTTTTTTTGTTAAGTTTCCCAATTTTATTCAGATTTTTTCCAATTTTATTTGTAATTTTGCAAATTTGGATGGCAAATGTAAATTTCATTCGAAATTTTGTCAAACATAAATGGAATGCTCTTATTCAATGTTCAATACGAAATAGTGCAGACATCTACCTTGTGTTGTAGTGAATCATTGTACAGTATTTAGGAACTACATGCTATGTTCGAGTTGTCTTCAGTTTGCCAACACAACTAAAGCATTAGAGGTACTCAAATCTTATCCTTTACATTCATTCGGTATTGTTCGACTAAATACATAACATAATTATATTTAGAATTTTGAAGAAACCTTAGTCCCTGCCACTTTTTGGATATTTTCCCTTTAAAGCAAACAGATTTTATTAAATTTTCAATATGATTTCATAAATATTAGCAGACATACAAAACGAAGCAGACTGAATAAATTCTAATTATTAGAGTAGTCTTGTAATCTTAACGGAAAGATGTTTTTAACCATGTTTAGACTGTTAACTACTCGTTAGTTATGTAAAAAATCTCAACCTTTTTGTAAGGATTTCACTGATACAAGTCGCTAGGATATTTTTTTACGTACTCTGAAATCCTCAACAAGTTTAATTTGCAATTACAATTGATTAAATTAGTAAAAATATATTTCGTTGATGCCTGGAAGATTAATTTTCGTCAACTTCGCTTTCGGTCAAAATAGATGCAAATAGATACGAATGCAGTAATGAGATTTCTCTATATACTAATACATACGAGTATCGCTTTGCACGGATATAATATTTAGAATTGGCATTCCTTTTAAAGAAAAGTCTGACTTAGTATGTGGTGGTTTTCTGATTTAGCACATGTAAACCAAGATAGTTTTACATACGAATGTTGTTCATGCCTTAGCCTCTTTGGTGATTACATTTTCACTGATTTCTGACGAATCTCATACCATAAGATTGAATTACGAACAAAGCCTAGGGAGCATTAGAAATCTGTGCACAGATTTCATATTTTTGTTGCTGTGGATATTCATTATCTGCGTGAATGTACGAGAAATAAGAAAATAAAATAAAAACGATGTGTACACACATATGCCTATCTAATCGCTATAATTCTTGGTATAACCGCCCATTCAAATAAAAAAAAAGTCAATGCTCCTATATTAAGTTACATGTAAACTTGGCCATACTTACTTATTATACAGGACTATGTCGGGTCGCCAAATGTGGTCAGATGGAACATGAAGCATGTGTACTCCGCCATATTCCTTCGGTTCCCATCTTAACTTGTAGTCGTACCAAGATTGCTCGACCCACAGATTAGTTGTCATTATTTGATTTTTTAAGTTCTGAAAGAAAACAAAAGTAATTCAGGATTAGTTCTATAGGTATATCTAAGAACATATCTGTTATTACGATAAAACTGATTACATCAACTTGGTTAATTTTAAAAAATATAGTTTGAGATCCGATTCAGGGAAACTATTTGGCATTTCATATTTTTTATTTAGCATATTTAGTTACTTATTTATTTAACAAAAACGATTACGATTAAAATTTAGAGCGTTTTACGGTAAAGACATTCAATTTGTAAATTTGCTGTCAGAAATATAGTGGATTAGTGAAATTAAAAACCAGTACAGAAATTTCAGTCAGAAATTTCGCACAAAGTCCTTTTGCCTAGCAGCAGAAATATGGGTAGTCAATTCATATGGGAAGTACCAAAATGAGGCGGAAATCCCATCCACTTTCCTTGTCAAAATATACATTATCAAATGCATAATATATGGCAAATTTGGTAGAATTTCGCACAAACGGTTTGAAGAATATAAGTAATAATAAAGTATTGGTTAAACCGTAATTTATATGGGAAGTAGCAGAATAAGTGCGGTTACTTTGCCGATCTTTGATGAATTTTGCTAGGCGTTGTAGGGATGAATGATGAGCAGATATTTGGATTGCGATGGTCGATTTTCATTTGCAGAAATTAGTTTACTAAAAACTTGATGTTAAAAGATATGATTATAGGAATATGTATGTATGTATGTGTATTCAGCCGATTTTATTACATTTTACCAATAGACAAAAATTGACAAAAATGTAAATTGCTGAAGTGTACGAATTAGGAATTGCAGTGGAAAAATTATATTTCAATAAATCGGTCAATTTTTATGGGACCAGACCAACCTCCAGAAGAGGTTGATCGATATAGCCCATTTACAATCCCCAGCTACGAGTCTTATAAAGTTGCATAGAGATTTAAGGTAATTACTGCGCCTACTTGTCAGCCAGGCAGACAGCGAACATAGGAAAAATATAGTTGGTACTTTAAACGCTTTCTTCATTTCGCCTTCGTTTCCTCGTGTAAAGGTATAAAAAGGGGGAAAATCGAATAGTGAGTGTGCGCGAAGGGAACTGGTAAAGAATGAAACTACTACGAAAGGAAAAATCCCCGGAACGTTCTTGTTTACACAAAATTATGACAACACAGCGTATTGTTCTTCTAAGTAAAAAAGGAAGAAAGATTGTTGTGCTTCACATGATGAAGCCTGACGTAGTTAAGTAGTGGGCTATATTTCAAGGAATCGAAGTGCCTCCAGAACAGGACAAAAAGACACCAGTACAGAAATTTCAGTCAGGTGAATTGACCTGCATATACCTTCAGCTAACCTTCTTTTTCATGGTTGCAGAACTACGAGTAGTGCCAGAAGCGAAGCATTAACTTGATGTATTCTTATTAAATGACATGTATCTTTATTCCTTTCCTTGAAGGAAAAAAAGTACTCTAAGTTAAAGTACATACATTGAAATATGGGAAATTACAACTTTCTGGTTTATTATAAGAGAAGCGGCAATATAATCCATTTTCATTCGCAGTATGATGGGAGAGGCTCCGATTTATTATTATAACTTTGGAGTTAAATACATCTACCTTAATTCCGCTGTGATTAAGCGACCTTTCTCAACAAACAAAAATCCGACTGTATATGTAGAATAATGGGGATGAGGCAAGCAAATGGATCAGTACTGGGAGTCTTAGAAAAAACACCACGTCATCATCGACGTGGTCAAGCGCCTAAATATACGGCGATTGCGTTGGCTAAGCCATGTTGTGCGGATGGACTCAATTTCTCAAACACGAAAGGTTTTCGCCAACGAACTCGAAGGGTGGCGAAGAAAAGAGAGGAGAACCAGGTTTTTGAAATACTATCAAAACTTGGTATAACGAATTGAAAAAGAAACGCAGAATACCGAAGCGCTTGGATTTATTTTCTAAGGAATATATGAGTTAAATGAGGTAATTTGTGTGAGAGGTGTCAAAGCGGGCGAGGTCATTCCGATTTTTCACATTTTACAGGATTTCTATGTGGAAAATCAAATGTCGATAAGTCGGACAATTTGCATGGGAGTTACTAGAATTTGCGCGGCAACGTTGTCCACTTCCATTGCCAGAACATAGATTACCAAACACATAACATGCCAAATTATAAAACAATGATACAAATGATAAAAATCTAGACTTCTACAATATACTAATTAGAAGTTACGGACTACTGACTGAATTTTGAAAAACCATCAATTTGTATGAGACATACCAGAATTGGTATGGTGATGTTCACCGTGTTCAATTATCTAAGGCAACACTTTAGCAAAATTTGGCTAAATTTTGGATTGGAAGGTATGAAATCAAGACTATAAGTTTTAAATCGGTCAGTAGAAGCAGAAGGTAAGGTGTTAAATGGTAATTTTTTTTTAATTTTACATGTAAATGTGAAACAAAGTAACTGACAAAATTTAGGTTACTGCAAGTTACATGGAGGAAATTAAATGCCGAAAGTAGCAGAAAGTGTGGGCCTACATAACTCATTTACAATCCCCGGCTAGGATCAGACAAAATATTGATCTGTGCCTAGTTTTAAGAAGTTTCGCGTACATCAGTCTGCCGGATAGACGAAAATCGCTTAATCGACATAAAAAGTTATGAAACGCGTTTCGTCAAAAAATACTTGGCACTTTAAGCGCTTCTTTCTGGGTCCACATTTTTGGCCGTATCAAATGATAAATACCTTCTGTTTAAATTCCCGTCATCTTAGGATGATAGAAATGCCTTTGGCACTCAGGAATTACTTTCTACCACAATATAAGGATTGTGGTTACGAGAAGGATAGTCAAGGAAATTTGACTTGTATTTATACACCAGCAAGTGAAAGGTACTTGCATTGATATGCATGTTGCTTTATCTTTGATGAGAATCCCGAAAAAAAGAGACCAAGTCGCCGTGATCTTTATGTTAAAGATAAAGAGCAGTAACTCCCATATAGCTAGAAGATAAAATTACAATTCATGCCAGTATGATTAAGTAGGAAAGTACAGTGAGTTTCATACATTCGAATAATGTATTGGATATGATTTTTAATTCAAAAGAGTAAGGAAATTCATATTAGCAAAGTAAGACAATTCAATTAATAAGAACAAAAAATGATTTATTGGATGGTATGTAATACCTCCAACACCTTTATTATTCCGGGTGAAGGCAAAAAATTAAAAACGACACGGCGGAATACAGATCAATTCAGAATTAGGAATCGCAAATGTTCAAAATGATCAAAATAAGTGAATTATAAGTGGAGTAAACTGCCAAGGTCGGGCATGAAAGCTAAGCTGATACTAAGACTAGCAATTGCGGTGGACTCCATTAATGCTATGACCTACAATTTTGACAATATTTGCTTAATTTAAACGATGACGAATCATCATTATAACAGTAGATCAACGATTTACGAATTTTACGACGACGATTAGGGAGCCCAGAACAGAAAATGGCAGTGGTCGTTACGCACCAAAGTTGATTCTGATTCCTGTTGAGCGCCATATTTTGAATGAACCGCCAGCTTCACATATAGTGAGGAAAATTGCAGAAACAACCCCAAACTTATAGCATGATGTTTTCAGTCGAACAGATTTAGGATTTTTTCGCTAAGTACATTATTCAAACCACTTTTGATTTTGTTGTCAAATAGCATGAACAAATTTTTGTGAAGTAGAAAATTGCAAGTTATTCAAACAGAAACTTCAAATATTGAAATGTTTGTGCAGAAAAATGAATATTTCAAAGCCTCTGTAAACATATTTTTATATTAAAAAAAGAAAAAAAAAACATATTAATAAATGTAAAATGAGTGTTGTTGAGTGAAAATGAGTGGAAATTTGATACGTTCAGTAAAGAAATATCCATACTAATAAAAAAAATCAACTTCACACAATATCTTGACATTGTTCATCAATATTTTGAGGCAAAATCGGTTATGTTAGCATTTTAATAGGTCCCACCCTTAGAAACAACTGAAATCCATACATAATCGAATCAATATAAAATTTGAAGTGAAGTATTTGAAGTGTTAATTCGCTTCATTTCGAAGCTTGGTGCATGCAATCGATGGAAATTAACAGTTTTTGACAAATTTTAACTTTACTTAAAAGTTAAACCGCTTAAAAAAACGACAAATTTCAGCTAATCAGGTCAAACGTGGAATCAAATCACCTTTTCTGTAGATTTTTGTAACAATTTAAATAATTTCGGCTGGGTTAAGAACATGCATCAACACATCAATGACACAATTTCCATGTAACGCGATATTATTATTTGTTCTGAAATATCCGATAAAGTACACATTTAATTGTTTGAAACTAATCAGAATATAATTCTTGATATTTTTTTAATGTTAAAAAAATTATTTCACAGATATTAGAATCTTTAAATATACTAACTAAAGTAAATAATCTGCAGTACGGCCTTAGCCATACAAATTGTTTTTATCGGTTTGGACACCCTTAATAGTAAATAACAATGTTTACAATTCTACCATAAGATAATTGACTCTAACGGCCAAAAAGAACGGAAATGATGTTAACTGGATGAAGATTACACTTTTTTATGGACTATGATTTCTTGAATAGAATTGAATTTTAAATACATGTCTAAAGAAGGGGTGAAAACCAACAGACAAGAGACCCAGCGGTAGGCAGTTACCCTCCATGTCTGGCAACACTGAATGGAGAATAAGTTCATCGACAGATACGATGGCGGTCCGAAAACTAGCCGACGTGACGGATAAATGGTACCAGTAGTTTGAAAATAATTATTTTAAAACGGTAACCTTATAAAATATATGTTTTAAGTTTCAAGGCGTCACGTCATTTATTATTTTTATTTGAGCCATCAAAAGTTAACGATCTCAGTGAATTCGTAAAAGTGGGAAAATTGGTCACTGTTATTTAATTCAATATTTCCATTTGAAAGGCCTTAGTCCAACCAATATTAAAGCCGACCTGTGTTCTATTCTGGCAGAGTCTGCCCCTTCGTTTACGAATGTAAAATATTGGGTAGTAGAGTTCAGAAAAGGCCGTACGAGCTGTCCATGCCAGACATGGTTAAGAAAATCCACAAAATGGTATTGGATGATCGTCAGCTAAAGGTGCGTGAGATAGCCGAAATGCTAGGCATTTCAAAAAGTGCTATACATCGTATATTGTATATTTTCAATAGAGCAAAAACAGCGCCTAGAAAATGTTTCAGTAGAATGTTCAGCGATGTTTCACCGCAAAAGAAACCCGAATTTATAACCATGGATGAGACATAGGTTAACTACTTCACACTTGAGACAAAGGAGCAGTCAAACCAGCGTACTGGAATGGGAGAATCGTGTCCAAAGAAGACGAAGACGGTCCATCTGTTTTTTTTTATTTATTTATTTATTTTTTTTTATTGATGCGCATGGGATCATTTTTATTGATTACCTTTAGAAAGGAAAAATCATCGGTTCAGTTCACACATCACACTAATGAGTTAATGTGCTGCTTCACGCACATTATTCGCCAAATTTAGCTCCCTCGGAGTACTTGCTATATCCGAACTTGAAAAAATGGCTCGGTGGTAAAAGATTTGCCAACAATGAAGAAGTGAAGTCTGCGGTTGATGGTTACTTCAAGGAGTTTGACAGTTCTTACTGTAAACAGGGTATAAAAGCTATCGCTGAAAAATAAAGAAAATTTTTTCCAACTTTTATATGTCTCCTTTGTTAGGTCTGCTAGTTTTGGGACCACCCTCGTAGCTGCTGCAGAGCCTGAGCCTCGTGAAAAGGTTATTGTCAAGTATATATTATTCCGAATATTTACTTGAAGATTGTTAAGCACGATGAGGAGGAGGTGGCAAGAGGTGGTTTCAAGCGCAAATAATAAATGAATGAAAAATAGTAATCGCTGCAACATATTTTAAAAATATTAAATGCTGATAGAAATTTAATTAATACGCCGAATAAGGCGAAAAACAGTAATCGCTGCAACACGTTTTAAAAATGTTAAGCGCTGATAGAAATTTAATTGATATGCCAAATAAGATGAATTAAATTCCACCGGATTACAAAGCAAATTTCATCTGAAATTAAAACTCAAAACGGAAAGAGCTACGAAATAAACCTTTTTGACTGTTATGTTTGTGGCAAGTTTGATCAACATACAAATATTGCAAATCGAAGCACGTGGTTCCTTCGGACCAGTATATAAACATCAATCGTCACCTAAATATTGGAGCTGTATCATGAAAGGCGAGTGCGGGAGTGATAAAATATTTATCAAAAAGAACAGATTTGATGGAAAAGAGGTCGTGCCCTTCTTTGATGGTGGCAGAAAATGTAACATTATCAAAAGTTCCTCAGCAGAAATCTTGAGCTAAGAAAGTGAGAAAGTAAAAGTGGAGGAAAAACTTCTGTGTCCAGAATGAAATCTGAATTGAGTACTGATATCGTTTTCAGCCTGTTATCATTAAATAATGATATGCTTATCGGTTAGCCAGTTTTTACAGACCCTAAGTCCCGGATTACTATTAGTGATGGGCAACTCAACGACATTCAATGTGTCCAGATGCATGGTGTATTTGCTAATAATCTTAGTAGGATTGGAAAGACTGACTCAATTAACTTAAAAATAGAATTTGCCACCACGAGTCCGCTGGTACAATCGCTTTAGAGAACGTAAAAAGCAAATCATGAGAAAATTCACCCAGGAGTTTCCAGAATATGACATTATTTCAATATTTACATTCAAGTACGCATCGCCGATCATAATCGCCAGGAAAATGGCGATGATCATCTTTGATCACCCCATGGACAGTATTAAGGAACAGCTTCTGGAAGAAAAGCTATTTAAACTATTTTCAACTTGATCTTAGTAGTGGACATTAACAAATGTCAGTAGAAGAAATTGGTCAATTTGCGGCTGTCGTAAAAACAGGTGATATATATGAGTTCAAGGGAACATCGTTTGGGCTGAAGAACGCGCTAATACCTTTTCAGCGATTAATGATGAATATGAAAGACAGAACTGAACCAGATATCATGATTTACTACGCGGACGATATACTGATTGGTGCCGTTTATAAGCGATTCTATTGGCAAGATAGGAAGAGTTTTTACATTATTAAAGGAATGCGGCCAAACATTGTACATAATGAAATGCCATTATTTCCAAACAAAAATAATCTACTGTGGTCATCAATTAACACCTGGTAGCAAAAAACCTGATGTAGTAAAAATGCCAGCAATATCTAACTTTCAAACACGATAGACTGCAGCCGATGATTTTTAGTTCCACGCTGCAGATATTAGCACAATTACATCGATTACCTCGAAAATATGACCCTTTCAATTGGGGAAGTCACAACCAAGCTTTTAGAGAATTGAAAACGGCATTGACTACTGACGCTGTATCAACAGCATGTCATGTTCATGCCAAACATCAACTACAGCCATTCCACAAGTGATTCGAAGAACAAAATGCATAGTTACGAGCGGAAAACACTAGCTATAGTGAAAGGTTGTGGAAAAGATGGAATTAGTACTCCAAATCAAACGTTCAAAATCTTCGTTCCATAGAAGATTTGTCTGGAACAGACTATTCCACTCGTCATTATGATTCTGCACACGCATTTGGAGCAAAAATGGCACGAGATCACCTCAAATGTAAGAAAGGCCGATCTTGTCCTTAAATGGGCGCCTGGGTTACCCATGTTTGTATTTATTCACAGTTCTAAAACTTTTTAAAATTAAAAATTATCGTAATACGCTCAAACTATATTATATGTCACATTATATGTTACATATTCATGAAACGAAACAGAAACAAGCATACATTCAGTTTATCTGGCACAAACTCCTATACAAAGGATAAATTATGAAAAACTACAGACAGTGCTGTAAAATATATTTCAAAAACATAGAGATTAACTTGTTTAAATATTACAAAAGTAAAATATAAATACTGAACAAAACGTCACTACCATCGTTACAGCATTTGCAATACCCAGTAAAGCTGTCATCTCTCTAAAAACCGCAGAAGTAAATTGTGTTCCCTGATCATTTGTTATTTACAATGGGACACCTAATCTTGAAGTATATTCGATTAATAATTTACTGTCTATCGTCTTATCTACAATATCCTTCAAAGAATAGGCTTCCACCCAAAGTGTAGTCCTGTTCATCACGGATAATTTGTATCTGAAACCTTCAGCCACTGACAATAGACCCACAATTTTTAAATGCATGTGCTAAAATCTTCCCCTAGGAATCCTCATATCTTTGCGGTTTGGCAACTCAAACCGTTAGTGGCCCATTCATTTATATCCTTATTCATACCTGCCCAAAAATAACATGATGTAACTAATCTTCTTGGACGCGAAACATTGTGTAAGACATCAAATACCGGTTTTCTCACACACGGTGGAATATATGCCCTAATTCTTTTCCCAGATTTTTCGCACCAAACGGAAACGTTATGGTTAGGTACCAACATTTTCTTAAACTTGTGCCGTCTATTTTCTTCATTTCTAATTGTCTTCAGCAACAAATCATTTTCTTGTTTCTTGGCTAGTTGTATTATATTCAACTTGTCAGGTTCAAGTTACTCTATTTCGGGAATTATGGATAGGATATCGGCCTATCTTGCGAATTCAAGGAAATATCAATATGTTCTACTTCGTTCTACTTGCTAATTAAAAATAAAACTTGACTTAATGGCTTATGATCTGTGTACACAATAAATTATCTCCCGTCTAAACAATACTTAAAATTTTTAATGTGCATATACATATATTGCCAACAATTCTCGATCAAATAAACTGTATCGTCTCTTTTTTCGAATAAAATGCTAACAAAATGCCAGTTCTGCAACATTTTGCCACATTATGCATTTGCATGAAAATATTTTCCTTTTTTTAATATTTTCCTTTATCTTGTCGGAAGCCACTCCCGCTACAGCTGACCAAGTTAATATTATATCTTTCTTTTAATGGCATAATTCAATTCGGACTTAGCTCCGTAGTAAATTATAGTACAAATGTATGGCTATATTTTACTATACTAATAAACTTGTGAAACCGAGGGCTTTTTAAAATTCCATATCCCTTTGACTTTCTCATCTGGTGGTCAAACTCCGGAAAATGTTATATCCTAAAAATATCTGTAGCACCAAAACACATCTGCAAACTTTGATACTCAGTCCATATTTACCCAATTAGTCCATATTCACCAATAGAAAATGTTCCGTGTATTCTTCTTCATCTTTGCTAGCAACTTTTATATCATTCATATAAACAAAACCGAAATCTAAACACATTAATAAAGCGTTGAAAGGTCTGTGCTGCATTTTGAAAACCAAATGGCTTTCTGACGATCTCAAATAACACAAAAGTCGTGGTAATGGCTATCTGCGGTATATCTTCTTCTGTAACTGGTATCTGGTGGTATCACCCACCCAAATCCAGTTCTGAGAAAATATGTTTCAGTTTTGGATGTGTGGGTGTGGGTATCTATCGGAAACTGTAACACAATTCCTTTTTGGGCACAATACGAAGCGGTGAAACCACATGGAATTTGATTCATCCGAATCTTCAAATTCACTCTTAGGTATTGTTGATGCCAGAATATACTACGGTATGTTTGATCATTTTCATATTCACCCTAGTTTACTATCCGCCTGTCCACCCTAATGTTAATTCGCCGAAAATTCATCATCTCAAAATTTAAAAGTTTAATTGGTGTGAGTTGCAGATTGTTCTAAAGATGGCTACAATCGGTCTTATATACTCTCTTCGTCGCTTTGCTTTTACCAAAATCTTCACTTGTTACTGTGAGTTCAAACGAGCTATGTAGTTCAAATTGGTAAGCTTCCGCACAAATTATTCAAATTCAAATAAGGAAAAGATATTGTTCAATTCCATCCTTTTAATTCTTGGTGTTTTATTTTTCTTTATGTTTCTACCCTCGCTTAGTAATTTGTGAGAAATATCACAAATTTCTTTGTGATGTTTCTGGTTCCATACAGTCATACATTTATGCGGTCATCCATCCATCCGTCCGAAAAATAAAAGGTAAGTTTGTGGTTTGGCTATATTTTCCTTAAGAAACGTGTATTTGTCTAAAAACTACAGTCAGTAGCAATCATAAACGTTGTTCAGTGCGTTTTGTCGACGGCAGAACGATAATTAAGCACAGTGCGGTGAAGTGCCTTAATTGCGCATAGATTAGAGTTGGTGGACTTTGTTGTTAGTGTTTTTTTTTTCATTTCCTCTGCTTCCCGTTGACAGATTGTTTTCGGTGATCGTGTCAGCTACAGGCGTTCATACATTCGTACATACAGTGCCGCTCACTTGAATAGCACCCCTTTAAATATTTTTCTAAGCTTCGGTCTTTAAAATTACTAAGTTAATTAACCATACACCCTACATTCCATCCTGGTCGGCACTTAAAGTGTTTGTGACACTTAAGTGTAAATTTTTGTCTTAACTTTTTTCAAGTTTTATTCAGCAAATTGTGCTAATATTAAAATTTTTCAAAATGAAATTAAAAAAAAAAAATTTGAGTTATTCCCGCATTAATTATTTTTTTTCCTCCAAATTAAAAAAAAAATATTTTTCTCTCAAATTTAAGATTTATCTTCTTTGTATAATTGAAGTGTTTTTTACATTTAATATTTTTTTTTAAATTTGAATATTCATTTTTTTTGTTTTTAAGTTCGCTGTTTTTTTATTTCGGCTATTTTTCATTATTCAAATTATTACAAGAAACTACTTTTTTGTATTTTTCTTTTGAAAATAATTTTTGTTTTGTTTTTATTCCATGTTTTGTTTTGAAAATTATTTTCCAAAAGTGTACGCACTAATCTTCCTAATTTGAAATTGTCATTCTTCCAATTCAATTTTTTTAAATCTCCGATTGATTTTCGGGATCAATTTATAATGTCACTTGGTTCATTCATTCGTTCAGTCGATCGTCTCGTAGAGTTCGATGCAGCCATCAGTGACAATAGAGTTCCTCTATGCTCTGCTCTTTCAGTAGAAATTCATATTGAAGAGCTTAAGTCGACATAGTCCGCAATCAAGGCGGATATATGATATGATAATGGGTGAACACGAAGGTAAAGCCTCAGAGCAGAAGTACGTATGTAACGTACTGCAACTGCTTGACAAAATTGGCTCAGCTTTGCGAAGATTTCAAAAGCCAGTCAGTTCTTCTGGAACCTCTACCCCCACCTATCAGTCTTTCTCAAAAATGTGAATCTTCAGAGACACATAATGGATATTCCTTCCATCTTTCACATTCCGAGGTATGTTCACTGCGGTGTACATAAAAAATTCCCATCTCAGTCTGGTCGAGAAGACCCAAGGTGAAGCACGCGACATAGTCCGAAGAAGTCCATTGACCAATCAAGGCTTTCAATTGGCTTGGTAAAATCTTTGCGATCGATTCGAAAATAAGAGAATCCTTGTAAATGGGTAGCTAAAGATTTTATTTAGTCTTCCGTCCATCGCAACTGAATCCGAGAAGGCATGAATGAATTCATGTATTTATGCTTTGCAGTTAATGGACATGGATGTCGGAGGTTGGGATCCCATATTTGTCTTCTTGTGCTCCAATCGTGCTGTGGAAACAAAGTTTAGTTGACAAAACTTCAATTCCAAAATGATCAGCTCTTGATTCTTTCCTGTCAAATCGACATCGGACATTGGAGTCAGTGTCAAAAATTCGAAGTCTGCCTAATTCCAGCAGAAGAAATCCATCCGATAAAAATTCGAATTCCAGGAAAATTTGTTCATTCCAGAACAATGTTTCCTCACCAAAATGTCCACTGTGTCAGAAGGACTCGCATGTAAGTGTCCAAAATTTCTAATCATGGTCAATCAGCGACTTTCGGAAATTAAAAAAACAGGAACTTTGTTCAAACTGTTTTTTCAAATCCCACGCAGTAAGGAATTGTTCAAGCAAAAATAATTGTTTTGAGTGCAACAAGCGGCATAATACTTTGCTGCATAAGGGCTAAAGTAATTCCAACAATTCTTCCAATCCGTCAGCTAGCTTAAGCATCAGTTCTACTTTGAATCCTAATTCTGTCACTTTTTCCTCAAATTCAATACGGTCCTCTACTAGTTCGGGAACTGGAATTGTTCAAACATGCTTTTCAACCAATTCTCTTAGTGTCTTACATGGGACGGCATTGGTAAAAATATTGCATGTAGGAGTTACTTATCAGGCTCGCGCACTCCTCGATTCTGGTTCTGAGAGGACTATAATTGCAGAGCGGTTGTTCAACGTTCTGAAACTTCCATTCAGACGCATGAACGCTCGCATTTCCGGCCTGAACAATTAAATTTCTGCTACCGTCCAAAAGGAATGCACATTAGCTCTTGGCCCTTGATTTTATGAGGATCTAGTAATTTCATTCGAAGCGTTGATCGTTTCTCATTTGTCAGGGAATCTTCCACAAATGCAACTTTCAGATCCACATTCTTACAAAAGTTCTCGGATAGATATTCTCATTGGAGGTGATTTCATGCCTATTTCATGCTCTATTATGCTATCTGATGTAAACTTGAGATCTGTGGTTCATTAGTTGCCCAATAAATCATTTTCGGATGGATCTTAA
>JAHXMU010000717.1:2198735-2239037 GCA_019455685.1 Philornis downsi | reverse complement strand
TATATATATACGTACATATTTATTTTAAGGAATTCAAGCATACATACCACTAAACCAGGAAAAGGGATTTTCTTTCCAAAAAAATTAATTTTAGAAATGACTTAAGAGTTTCGTAAGGATATGGCTTGCCAACTGAGTTCTCACGTAGGTATTTAGGTACATAAACGTATTAAATTTTGTAATTTAGCATTGAATACTCGTATACGTTAAGGTTAGCTTGGAAGAGTGACCATCAGCCAAAGAATTTCAGTCCATTTAGAAAATAAATGTCAATCAATTTTAATCGTACCAATAATATTATATTGCACTGTATCAGGTATCACTTGACATATTACTGCAAAGTATGGTAGCGCTGATGAAATCCATGGCTTCTGGAAGCAATCAAAACGAGATAGGATTGTCCATATGTATACACATTTCCAACCAAATTATATATTGTACATATAAGTAGTTCTAATTTAAACTCATATGAATGCGACAAATCTAAAATTGAGTTGATCATTTAAATGATCATAAGCAGATATGGACCGACACGTAAATTAGGCAATGTGTGTATGCCAAATGTAGTCAATTTAAAGGAAGACTGTGTTCTACGATAGCGATAAGGTCTAGCTCTATCGAAATATAACCGAAATATATCGCAATATAAACGAACATGGTCCATTTTCAAGTACACTACACAGTCACAATAATAAATACCAAAACACAATTTATTCCGAACAAAAACTATGTTTTGAGGAAGCAATAAAATAGAGCTCAGTTGGTTCAATTTTATGGGAGCTATATTAAAGCAAAAACACGATGGTTTATTTTCGCCAGGGTTTGTATCTAAACTGATTAAATTGCTTGTACTAACTATATTTGAATCTCAGTGCAAGCGAAATTTTTGGAAATATTTAAAATATTATTTTATTTAAATTTTAGAAGCACTAAAACAATATATCATACGAGTATACCAGATATGGTACTGGGTATTACAACAAGCAGATTATTAAAGTTGATGTAAGTATTTCTGAGAGTCTGGCATTGTGGAAAAAAATATTTAAATAGATTTTACATTTAGATTTTTTGTTTTAGATTGGGAACCGAAACTAGGTAACACCATGCTTTCGTCAATGTAAATTTCTCGATACTTTTCAATTAAGAACAGAACTGAAGATTATCTTGCGTTCAATCTTTAGTAAGCCCAATTACCGTTGGCTCAATTGCCATTTGAATATAAACTTTTACTCTATTATCCAATTGAATGTTTCAACAAACGCGCTCTGGCTAAAATATTTGACGGAAACCTTAAAACCAAACTTTTTTGTCATGTGTCAAACATAACCTCTCTTTTCAGTTTCGCAAAATCAGTATAAATGAAATCGATCTGGGTTTAAATCATGATATATCAATACAATTTCTTTAGTTCGGAGAACGATAATAATAAGTTATTAAAATGTGTCAAGTATTTTATTAGCTGTTAGCTGAAATATGGGATGCAAAACAGACTACATGTATAATTTTTCTTGGTTGTTGCGGTAGCTACGCCTACAATTAGGACGGTCCATTACTCGTTGCTTCTCGTATCGGTCAATGTCCACCGCATGTCGGTACTTATTAACGAATACTTTTTATAGACGTATTTAAGATGTCTAATTTTTTTTAGAAATGGGTTCGTTCTCCTAAGGCAAACTTTTTTGATTCTTGACCAATATTGCTAGGAAAGGAAAAAGAAAGTTCTAAATAGAAATTACAGAAGTGCGTCTACAGTGCAGTCTATTTTCATACGCTGAACTAAGTTTACAATGCTACTGATGCGTGCTACATTACACTGATTTGAACGGCATGAATTTATGATTTTATCCATTAAATTAAATAATGCAACATGATGAATAATGCAAGACATTTGTTAATGTGGCAATGACTTCCGTTTCTATCCTCAGAAGTTAGATCACCAAACTTGACTGCCACTAAAAGTACGATTTAAATCAGTCATTTGTGTGGGAGGCAAAAAATAAAAACTAGTTATCAGAAGAGTCGTGGCTACTTAGTTAATTGTTCACAAACTTTACAGGAAACTATAAATCAGCATAATGGCTGCTGCAGCACACTAGATATAAATCAAAGAGGAAATATCGAATTTCCGAAAATCTGTGGATTACTATGCGAAGTACCATGCTTTATTTCTCTGATTCTGCGTTGGCAAACGCTTAACTTGTGCCAAGCTTCACTAAATTTTTAAGCAACTAAAAGAATCATATGAACATATCATTCCGAGGACGGTCCCAAAACTATCTTGGAGAAAAGTGGCAACCTTTTAAAACATATGTTTTAAATATCAAGGCGCCACGTTGCTTAGTATTGTTATTTGAGGCGTCAAAAGTAAACGATTTTAGTGAATTTGTAAACATGGAAAAAATGTAATTCAATATTTGAATTTGAAAGGTCTCAGTCTAACCAGTATTAAAGCCGAGCTAGATTCTACTCTAGGGAAGTCTGCTCCTTCGTTTACGACTGTAAAATATTGGATAGCAGAGGTTAAACGAGGCCGAGAGCGTTGCCAAGATGAACACCGTAGTGATCGACCAATTGAGCTGTCCACACCAGACACGGTTAGGAAAATTCAAAAATAGGTGTCGGATGATCGTCGGTGCGTGAGCTAGCTGAAATGGTAGATATTTCAAAAAGTACTATATATTGTATATTGGCCGAAGAAGCTGTGTGCAAGATGGGTGCCGCGCTTGCTTACATTAGAGCAAAAATAGCTCAGTGCAGATGTTTCAGTAGAGTGTTTGGCGATGTTTCACCGCAATAAAGCCGAATTTTTGCGTCGATTTACAACCATGGGTGAGACACTTCGCACCTGCGATAAAGGAACAGTCAAAACGGTTGGCTGGAATGGGAGAATCGTGTAGAAAGAAGACGAAGACGGTTCCATCTTGTTGATTATCTTCAGAAAGGAAAAACTACTAACGGCAAATATTATACTAATTTATTGCATCGTTTAGGTGATAACATTATGGAAAAAGGCCACATTTGGCGAAAAAGACAGTGTTATTTCATCAAGACAATGGCCTAGTTCACACAACCACCATTGGGATAGTCAAAAGTAATGGATTAAAGTTTGAATTGCTTCATCATCCACCTTACTCGCCAGATTTGACTTCCTAGGACTTTCCAAACTTGAAAAAATGACACCAATGAATAGGTGAAGTCTGAGGTTGATTAATATTTTAAGGAGTTTGACTGTTCTTAATATAACAGAGTATAGAACTAATTAAATATCGCTGGAAAAAGTGTATCGAGCTGAAAGAGGATTATGTTGAAAAATAGAGAAAATTTTTCCAAACTTTTTGAGTCTTGAGTCTTTTGAGTTAGGTTGGCTAGTTTTATTTTAAATCGTATGTATTTATCGTATGTATTATCAGTTATTTGTTGAAGAGATACCAGAACGGGTTTTACTAACCTTTACAAACCAATACAATGACAAAAATGTAAGGTATGTCAGTTCACTAATGAGGAGTAATAGAAAACAAATTGAATTTACGGAAGGAATCGGAATGTCATTTCGATATATCCAATTTACAATCCCGGCTACAATCTGGAAAAATATAGGTTGTGTCATGTTTTAAAAAGTTTCATATCTTCACAGGACAGCTATCGACTTAAAAAGTCATGAGACTTGTTTGGTTAAACGATACATTCTGCTGAGTGAGGGTTTCTAGAAGTATCCATTCAGGACTTGTATGAGCAAGAGTTTCCCTAACCAGACCGTAGGGCCGTGTAAAATGTGCTACCATATCTTAAGACAAGTGGATGTGTCCAAAGCACTTACTCGTCGTAAATGATATTTTTACTTTGTCCTTTTTCAAGTGAAAATTCGTTTTTTTTTGTCGCTTTGAATGGAAATTACATGAGCTGGCATAATTGAAACAATGTAGGAAAATCTAACTTCATTTGAAATAAAAAAAATGAGTTTTGGAATAAAATATTGCGTTTGAATTTCCTATTTTCCGGAAAACTCCGTCCGGAAACCTCGGGAAATTGTACAAGTCAAATTTAAAAATTTATTTCAAAAAATTAAATATTTATAATGATAGATTAGCCACTGCACATTACGCGTTAGGTAATACGTGATTAAAACACTTGAATTTTTATTTTGTAGCATTTATCTATTGAGGACTTTAGTTTCCGAACGTAATTAAAAAGAAAAATGTTGTTGGAACTTCAATAAAACCATCATTTAGTACGAATGAATCGTACGCTATTCTAATACCTCGAGAGCATTTTAGCGAACTAACTTTTCTAAATATTTATGTAATTGTAAGGCTAAAGCGGTTGAGTTATTTTGAAAATTACGTCTTTCGCTCGTCACAAAACATCACGATCACTAAAAAAGTTAGAGTTTTCCCAAAATCTTTTCGTTCTAAATTGTGCAAATGAAATTAGTTAAAAAATAATAATATGCTATCCAATTGTATGAGATGAAATGCTATACGCTAGTCCAGTTTTTGATCTCTTAATGTTCTGTGGACATAAAATGTCAATGTCTGCAATCAGCTCAAATCAAATTTCCAAAGTAAGTTAATTAAAATATTAATATTTTACCTAATTGCGCTTTAATTTTCTTTTATTTATAATCATTTGAAAAGAAAATGTAATTTATTTAAGGTATGTGGGTCATTTATAAAATACATATACTATTTTGGCAAAATGATTGAAATTTTTTCGCAGATCGATTTGGTTATAAATGTTATTTATAGGTTTTGAATTAGCACAAATGAAGACGTACTTAAATCAAGCAACAGAGTTAGGCCCACATAAATTGGAAAATATTCTCTATTGTTGGTCGTCACACTCTAAAATTCGAATATAACAAACATTTTGGTCGTATTCGGGAGATTTTTGTTTAAATTTATTACACTGTCTGCCAATGGACGAAATATTTACATTTTCCAGAAGTTTCCGGGATTGGGATTTATGAAATGGAAAAGTGCGGGAAATGTCAATCATCTTTTAAACAGTTGCAGCAAAATACTAATGTGGTGTAAGCAATCTGTTATTTAAAAATGGGATTTGTTATTTAAATATGGTATATTGACTCGCCTTTCTGATGCCGCCCACAGAAATTTATCAATTTTCAATTTATTCCCTGCAATTCTTCACTCGTAGAAAGCATCAGCCTAAATCTGTGTCCAATGTATTGCTTGGAAGAATTGGAAAAAATCGACCGATTAACCCAACTCCTTTCGAGTTTCTGCATCTTCACACGCATAATTTGTGCCAAGTTGGAAAGATGTCAACCTAAGAATATAAGGGTAAAATCAAATTATGGCCGATTTAACTCATATATTCTTATATTTACATCTTCTATTCAGTTGTACTAAATATAGTAAAATTTAGTGCACTCTGAGCACTCATGGAATTAGAGAAAAAACAGAGAGCATTTCCACACCTCTTCTGGTATCTGTCTAATATCCACAACGAATTGGCCGATTTTCCAGGATTCAATATTTCCACTGTAACGGGCCCAGATATTGGCCCATTAAATTGACTGATATTTCTTTGTAAAACTTGATAAAAATTAGCCAAGAAACCATACCCTTTCTAGTGTCACACATAAAACGTCCAGTATAATCTTAAGCTAATATATCTCAACAAGTTATACTGGATTCAGTCAAATTTGTCACACGTCATGTACTTGGTGTACTAAGTTTTGATAATGAAGACGGAAGACATCGGCACATCCTCTCTGGTACACCCCCATACATTTCATCAACATTAAGGTTTTCGCTTTAATTCCTAATTCGTAGACTGCAATTAATTAAATACTTGTCACATGCATTGTCATTGCATTATAGCGATTGGTTAAAAATTATATAATTTAACCAATATATTCCAATACTCATATCTTTCATTCAGTAGGACTAAATTCGGTGTGATTAGCAAATATCAGGCATTTAGAAAAATTTGTTTGACTGCGAAGGAAAATGGAATGTACGAGTATTGCCATGCTCTTTAGGTTACCATACATACAATAAATAATAAAAGATGAATTCCATTAATTTTATGTATAAAAGAGAATTTGAAAATATTACATCATTATGCCACCTGCCGAAGGAATGAATATCATACATATCATTTGATATGGCAAACTTCGGAAAACTGGGCAGAGCCTAATATTTTGTCTAATCGAGCCAGGGATTGTAAAATGTACTTCCCAGGCAAATAAATTCATCCCAACATTTGTGTCCATCGTATTGCACTAGAATGCTTGGAAGAATGTGCCTCTTATTTCAGTAAACTTTGGTACACAATAAGGATTTTTAGTTAATTTAATTTTTCTGAACATAATAATGGACTGCATAGTTGTCGTACTCCATCTAGCGCCATCCATTAAATTACTTTTTCCCCTGTAACTCATACTTTGCAGATTTCAGCAATGCAGTTTTTCCTCATTTCATTGACTTCCTGACAAAAAATAACCAAGCAATCACTCCTATCCTAGTTCCTTCCGTATAAATTACCGATTTAACCTACATATTCTCAGCTTCATATCTTTCAAACATGTGCTGAATGCGGTCGAATGTGTCATACGTTCTGCACTAAGTAAATCAAATACTTACTTGTAGTCATGAGAATGAATGTGTACAGTATTGCCATGCCCGTTCTCCTACCTCCCATACAAATTGATCGATATATTCAAACTTAGTTTTTCCACAATAAACCGTTAGTCATGAATTTTTATAAATCATATTACATTATGGCGATTGGCAAAATCTGAAAAATCGACTGGACAGCGACGCCATTTTTGGCACCTCTATTTATTTATAAATTCATATGTCAATTTATTTTACTATAATTTAGCAGGTATGTAATTTTCAGTAAACTCAGTAAACTTGACACTCCCTTTTCATTTGCACGTATAGATGGTGTCAGTAGTTTGAAAAAAAATATTTTCGCGTAAAATGGCTACTTTATACAACATATGTTTTAAGTTCCAAGACGCCACGTTGTTTAGTATTATTTAAGCCATCAAAAGTGCACGATCACAGTGAATTTGTAAAGATGGGGAAAATTGGTCACCGTTTCGATATTTCGATATTTCCAACCAATATTAAAGCTATATATATATATATTCTTCTCTGCGGGAGTCTGCTCCTTCGTTTACGATTGTAAAATATTGCACAGCAAAGTTTGAAGAAGGTCGTACTAGCTGCCAAGACGAATAGCATAGTGGTCGACCAATTCAGGTGTTCACGCCCGTGTGTGGTATAGGCATTTCAAAAAGTGATATACATTGTATGTTGACCGAAGATTTTAAGATGAGAAAGCTGTGCGCAATATGGGTGCCGCGCTTGTTTTCAACAGGGCAAAAACAGCGTCGTGAAGATGTTTCAGTAGAGTGTTTGGCGATGTTTCACCGCAATAAAGCCGAATTTTTGCGTCTGTTTTTTGGGATACGCATGAGATTATTTTTATTGATTATCTTCAGAAAGGAAAAAACATCAACGTCGAATATTACACTAATTTATAGCAAAAATTATGGAAAAAAGACCACATTGGCGAAGAAAAAAGTATTGTTTCATCAAGACAATGCTCCAGTTTACACATCCACTATTGCGATGGCCAAAATTAATGAATTAAAGTTCGAAATCCTGCATCATGCATATTATTCGCCAAATTTAGCTCACTCGGACCATTTTCTATTTGCAAACTTGAAAAAATGGCTCGGCGGTAAAAGATTTACCAACAATGAAGAGGTGGAGTCTGCGGTTGATGGTTGTTTAAGAAGGTTTGACAGTTCTTACTATAAAAAAGATATAGAAGCTATTGAAAGTCGCTGAAAAAAGTGTAACGAACTAAAAGAAGATTATTATTTTTTCATTTCATTCCAACACCCTCGCATTTTTGCGTACATGTCAGTCAGTTCATCTGACTGAAATGTCTGTGCTGATCATTCTTTAACTAAAGCATATCAAACGCATTACAATTGTTAAACCTGACCAAATTTAGCTCAACTGCTTGAAATATATGAACCTAAGAATATATAGATCGACCAAATATCCGGGTCGAGGTAGCTGCAGTACAAGTATAAATTACAATGCAATGGAAAAATTAAATATCCGTAAATCAATCAATTATGCAACACAATGTATGCAACGTAAGTTTACCAAATGCCTGATGCGTGCGAAATCTGACTGAATTCAATACATTTGAATGAAAGATTTCAATCTAGCAGTATACGTGCTATATAGAATATTTATTGAATAGTCTCGATTTGCTCGTCAAGCTTTTTTTAATTTTGGCAAGAATTATAAATCAATGCAATGTAACATTTTTGTTTCGGATGTCCTTTTAACTAAATCATACAGACGAACGATTGAATTTCAGAGCTATCAGAAATAGATAGGCCATCTTTCTGGCTATTATCTGGCAATATGTCAGTCTGCACTAAGTTTTAAGAGGATCTTTAAAGATTTGCCATGCCTGCCAGCAAGAACATGGCTCATTTGACGTAGTCGTGAAGTAAAATGGACGATTTTATCTAATAAGATATATGCTGTACTTGCAGCAGGACTTGTACCGCGCAGAAAAAAAGGTAAAGTGTTGTTTGGCACAGCTGGATATTTTTTGTCGAGAAATGGATAGGATTGAATTTTTGCTTGTAATTAAATCGCTTGCTAAATCCATAGTAGAACCTCTTGCAATCACCACTTTATTGACGGCAGAGTAGAGGTAAATCAATTCAACCATCACCCAAATAAGCAGTAGTCAACGTTTACTCATCATCCTAAGCCTGGAAAAAGGAATAACTCGATTTACCACTAGAAGGCTGTAGTGACATCTCGCAGTTTTCTACCAATAACATCGACATCATAAATGGACCAATCATGTTTAGTGAAGCTTTCTTCATAGTCATATCCAAAAGCATGTAAAAAACATCGCACGATAATCTGTCGTCCTGTCTAAATACTCGTTTGGTGCAAACTGGCTCAGTAAAATTTTTGCCTATCTTTACTGAAAACTGCGTATCAGTTAAGGTCATCACAGAGATTTATAAAATTTGCGGGAACAGCAAAATCGGTCATGGCCTCATACAACTTTTGAATCTATCGAATGCAGCTTTATAGCTAATAAATAAATTGTATAGACGGGTTTTTCTTGGGATTTCTCCAATCAGAGTATGTTCTTAGCCGCGCTGATAAGTTTCAATCAGGTCAGGTAGAATAGGCTTCCATCCTTCATATATCATGCTCGACAAATCTTATTAAGCGATGCATAAACTGTTGAGAGGAGCGTATGCATGCTAATCATCAGCTCCTCATTCGTCGGTCTCAAACAGCTTTGCCCTATTATTCTTAATCCGCGATACTAAAATACTGATCTTGTTTTAGATCTTTAACTTTTAGCTTTTAAACTATGATGCCTCACTTGTGTTACTATCAGGGGATACAAACTTGCAGACGTGTTCTCTCCCACTGCTATACTGTTTTTAACTTTTTGGTGAAAATTTTGGGCTTAAACTGTATCCTTGTATCTCTATCCACATCATCAAGCTGCCACTCTTTCCACCTTTGTTTCTTCCATTTAAAAACACGGTCCGTCTCTCTTATAGCGTACCTTAACTGCAATAAGGTTACAATTCGAATCTATGTTATCATAGATTACACTCATGTCCATGATACTAAAGACATGGCTTCCGTCTATTTCCATTTCTCCCGTTTGGCCACGAGATAGCCACGCAGGTTGAGTCCTGCGACTGTTGGACTAAGAATATGTTCGCTAACAACGAAACCTCCTAAAATAATTCTAAGTTCGTTGTAGGGGCAGTGGTTGTGTACTTCCTCTGGACACTCATAAGGTGTATCTAAGTTTCTTACGAAATTCACATCTGAAATCATGCTTTTCTACATGGCAGGTGTGGTAGATACTACAGTATTTACGTCGAATGCAATCAGGACATCCGTCACTCATATATAGTTCGGTCTAAAACGAAATCAGTTTCCGTTCCGTTTCTTATACTTCTTTTGTATTTTCATAAGTTGTATTTAAGAAGAGCGGCTAATTAGGCCCCTGCATCCAATCCTTGCTATTGGACTGACAATGTCTTGTTATAACAGTTGAGTTTCATTAATTTCATTTAATTTAGCCAACGCTAAACGGATACCCAATGGCATTTCGTCATTCCCCATAATATAAGGTGTAGCCTTAGGATATCGAAATTTAATTTTGTTTCACATCACGAGGTTACTTTTGCACGCCAATAGAGACAATTTTTTCCGCTTCCTTGAAGAGTATAACGCTTTATGACTTTTGGATGTGTATTTTGCGTATCCACAAAAATTGCAATAAAAACAACAACAAAAATGAAAATTGACCAATTAAAAAAAATACAGAAAATATACCCAATAACAATTTTTCATACCAATCGGAACAGTAATCACCACAACTATTGGTGCAGCAGTTTTTCCTATTTGATTTTGACATTGGCTTGTCACAGAGCGCAAGTACTCTTTATGTAGTACAGTTACGTAGTTCTACAATAACATTTTCGCATACATTTCTCAGAAACAGTTTATTTTTTAACATTAACATTGAATTTTTTTTAATTTTAACATTGAAATTAGTGCTTTAAAAACAAACTGAGCGTAACAGCTTAGCGGCACATGTCTAATACTTTAAATTATAATCAATTTGGAGAAACTGAATATCTACCTATTGAGTGTCAATATATGGTTATGGTTTTTAACTTAATAAGGTTATATTGAAAATTCATACCACAAAATTTATATACATATACTATTAATAACTTTCCAAGGGAATGAAAAAAAAAGAAAATATTTTATTACTTCTAATCACAATTTTTCTCAAATCAGCGCTATTATTACTGCTTGGAAGTAGTATACAATTACTTTATTGGAAGGTATGTGGAAGCACTTCTGCAGGAAATATATAGGTAGAATCGACACATGGAAAAGTTCTCTCTGTTGGAGTTTGCAAGTACTCCAAAAGAGAGAACCTTTTTTGTTGCTAAAGGAATAAACTGTTTAAAATGTAAAATATTTATTACATAAGACATATTTTATTATTTTTGCCATCACATATCGTCGTTCTAAAAAATTTAAGAACCAACTGCAATGCCGCACTCCTCCGTTGGAACATCAGCTCAGGCGCTTTTTAAAATATGGCCATTACACAGATTTTTATTTTGGCGCAAAAAAAGTTTTAAAACATTTCAATGAAAAACAAATTCAAATCCAAAAAAAAGATCGGGACATCGGTTACAGACCTTCTTGACTAACAAATCAGCTGTTCTACAGCACTTCAACAATATTACTATCAAAACGCGATATCTTACTGCTAAAATGAAAAATGTGTTGTGGCGGATATAGATGAAAATATAAATGAAGGTAAGATAATTGGAATATAGAATAGTTGATTATATCGGTTTGACGCATCAATAGCCGGTATTATGCCTCTGGAAGTTCTGGATGACATAACATATTTTTCACAGAAAAACTGTGGAAATAAACTGTGCATTGTCCTGCACCTATACAGAGATATCTATCATAAAAGCTACGCTGTACATATACATTTCAGGTACACATGTGTAATGCAGTGCTAATATACACTCGGATTGTTTCAAAATGTGCCAATGTGCTCAGTTATTGGACTAAACGAGACTTTTTGATGGCAATAGTTTACATATGTGCACAGTTTAAAAGATTGCTCAAGTAATTCCACACCAAATTTACAGTTAATTCACTTAGTAAATGACTGACCTTTCGATGGGACATCAGTTTCTAAATCAGTTACAAAATCTCTAATATCTTTAACAATTTCTGTGTTTGCGCTGTTGTCAATTTAAGGAACTGCAAGATCTCTTAAAATACCTACACTTAGTCGAAAGATCAAAAAAAAAGTAAGCTGTTTATAGAAAAGTGTTTATTAATTATTAAAGATCATATTTTGGGTATTCATTTTTTAAAAAGCGGCACTTATTTAAGCGAGAATAACATATTCTATGACGACACGGTAATTTTCGTGGTGGCTGGCATTTCGTGACAGATATTTTTCTCAGAATGCGCCAGAGAAGTCGGTTTATTAGCGCGATAGATTATATTTAAGATGACATCTACAGGAAAAAGTCAGGACAGCGGGGAGCCCATTTTATGTTACAAACTTCACATGGGACAACAACTTTACAATTTTTTTTTTTCAGATAATTGTAACTTCACGTGCCTATTCATGTTCGGAAAAATAGTTCGATAATCCGAAAAATTCTCTCACTTTAAGCGAATAAATGGGTTTCTGACGCTTGCTTTTTGGATTTGTTGCCATCCATTAGCCGCAGTTCTGCTTATTCATTAACACTCTGATTAATACTTTTCGTGTGCTTTGCCGTTGGTTGCCCTAATTTTTTTTTCAGTTATACCAGTCTCTTCAAACTTTTTGGCTCATTTTCGAATGGAAGGAATGCTTGGCGCGTAATTAACGTAGCAAAAATATCGACTATTGTAGAGTTTTTTTAATATTTTAACTTCTCGGTGTTCCGCCACCTTTCAACTAACTAACAAATCGAATTATGTTTAATGGATATGTTGTAGAGGTTCTTCTTAACCGAAATGAGAGACAACTTATGAGCTTTGCCAATCCAATTATATATGCACATATATGTATTTGATGTACATGGAGGTACTGGATCCCCTATTTTATGTCGTAGAAATCTAAACGCATCAAAATTTTCCTGTTGTCTGGCATTTCCTACACAAAACTTTACTTTTTTTATGACTACGAATTTAACAAAAATCACCGTACATATACGAGTGTGCTTTTATGTTTACATAAAATACATATATATACATATATATATATATATATATATATGTATAACATAACAGCATAAAATATATATATAACATAACAACATAAAATGTATGTTTACTGATATATATATAAATATATATATATGTATATATATATAGCACGTACATACACAAGTGTAAAAAATGTACATATACGGAATACATTCACAGCATTTGTACTTTTGTTATTACACAATAAATGGCACCAATATATTGCTCCGAATGTCCATATAATTGGGTGTGGCATATTTTGTGTCTTCTACCTTGATTTCATGCAGCCTGCAGTCGATTTTTCTTAAATAATGACTGGCATTGACTTGAGTTTTCACATGAGGAAAATTAAAAAATCCACAAGAAAATGCTGCGAATTCACGCTGAGCTTTTCATATAAAATCATTAGATAACATAATTAGAGGCATGTTTTCGTCCACAGAACATCACTCATGACATGAAAATACTCTTAAGCTGTAAGCAAATCGGGATAAACCGCCCCGGATCAATAAAAACGAAATTCTTTTTGTTAACCCAAGATGTTTTCGCTTGCACATCGCACAATTAGCCCCACTTCTGGAGGCTGCTTCTCTGCTGTGAATATACATACACACATATATGCGTAACTTCCGTAAAGCATAAAGAACTTCAGAAGTTTGTATGTTTACACCATCAAAATTTTTATATGAATGGGCGCGTTTAAATGTTTTGGTGATGAAGGCAAACACGCTGGTCACTGGTTTCACTTATCGAAATTGTATACAGCGGAACACAACGCACATATCGTCCTTTAATTTAGGCAAGGGTGTGAGCAAAAAACTTTCAGTTTCCAATGGAGTAGTGCTATGTACCCACATACACAGCTTCTTCATGTCTCATGCGATTAATCTTAGTATACTTCGAAATATTTTCACTTGATTTGCCCGTGACGTAATGATTTTTGCAATACAGCAGAGGATTTCTTAATTCATTTGTTCACGTACTTCTATAAATAATTGAATAATGCCGTTGCTGCACTTCTTGGAGGAGTAAATACCGTCAATGTTGAATGTTTTTCTTTATGTTGGAAAATTTTCAATCAAATTTATGTAATAACGAGGAGATATGCGATATTATTGTCTTCGAGATGTCAATGTAACTACCAAACATAACAAAGGGTGTATCGCAACTAGAAGGATGCTGTATGACAGCCATCGTTAGTTGAAGTTGCAGTGGCACACATACACACTTCCAGTGTCTTCCAGTCAATACCATGCGCCACAAGCCTCTTAGATAAGATTCCGCACGAGTGTTATGAATGAATTGCCTGATAGTAAGTGAATGGGACTGTGCAACTCTCCTCCCTAACAACTTGTTCAGTGGAATACCGAACACGTGAAAAATAAAAGGGAACAGCTGACTTTGGGTTCCAATAAAACGGATTTGGTGGTTGATTTCTGCCCTACATCCGTATTAACGTTATTGCTGTAATAACAAAGCTACTGTACATAATGCATGACATATCAAAAGAGTTGCCAGACAATGTGCATCAAAAGTTGGCAATATACGAAATATACGTACACGAATCAGTCTGGGCGCTTATCGACAATCGCACCATGCTTTTTGCACCCATATATGCGCTGTGTTAGATTAGGTCCACCATAATTGTATTAAGAAATCTTCAAGCATAAAAGAACGCAAAATAGGGATGATTTCCAGCTGATTCATAAAATGTATGTTTTACTTTTCTATGTTTTGTAAAAATCCTTAAGGACATGTAGGATAGATATGATGCTGAATTATTTTATCATTCTTGAAACCTTTTTTAAGTCCTAAGATCACACACTTCCACAATTTACGAAAAAGTACGTTACCCATTTTCATAACCAACTATATCGTTTTAATATCAAAGCGAAACTGCGTTCTCATAAATGATAATTATTATCATTAAAACTAATTGCCTTTGCAGAGTTAAATTGCTTAAAGTTATTTTATGATAATATGACATCATTTTTACATCGATTCCAAGACGAAATGATGCAAAATCGACATAAGCCAGAAATATATGTGTTTATGCCAGAATTGAATTTTATCGATTGTCTTGGAACTACTATCGCATGCGATCATAAGTTTAATGACACTACTGGGTAGTAAAGTTTTACTCCACCGCCATATTTATTCTAGCAGTCGTGTTCGAAATGGTTAATATTTCGTCACAAATAATCCAACCTTTGCTACTTCAGTCAGTTCTCTTTTGGAAACCCAACCGACACAAAGTGCATTTCTGAAGGTGCATCCAGAGTTTTTCTTCTTACAACAGCAATAAATTCCCGTCTTTCACTTCTCATAAAATAAAATAATTGCTTATTTTCACCCCCGCCTTAACAATATGCGTTAAATAAAAAAACTTGGACAGAATTCCTAACCCGTCCCGCTCTAATTTTAGACAGTATTGATTTACATATTCTACTGGAACATACTACAAGACAGCCATTAGAGATTTGGTGTGGATTACAAATTGCGCTGTACCAAAATTTTGATTTGCAAACCCTCTTAAAATTGACAAAAAGAAAAGAGTTGTGAAGTAACGTCTTCTTAAACTGTAACATGTCATAACGATATTATCTTTACACGACAACATCTCATAAAATCTACTTTTATATTTTGCTCAAAATTATCTCCCATTCTCCCAAAACCATCCACAATTCCTCTTGTTCATTGAAACAAATAACTTGATTTGTCCCCATTTATCGCCAGGCCCACTTTTCAAACCACTTTTCATGTTTATATCATCTGAGTACGCAACTAACATGCTGATTTTATTGAAGACGGTCATCATCATCCCAGTAAGAAGAGATGCAAAGGAATTTGTTTGTTTTTTGTTTTTTGTTTTTTTAGTGTACATCCACCAACAAACTTTTTTGTTGCACTGTGCTTTTCTATAAGCAATTGTTGTTTTGTGAAGTTATAGATCTTAAGGTTGTGATAATATTGAAGAAGGCACAAAAAGCTGAATTGTAAACAAATCTGTAATTAGTATTTCTTAACATTTTTGCTGCAATTTCCCTCTTTTACCGAGTACTATAAAATCCATAGAAGAGAATAATATAATATATATAATATAATATATATAATATATATTATATAATATGTTCCAGCAGGCCAAATGTTGAAAATGATTGAGGACAAGATTTATGTCACGTCTGATACGCTGGTCTGTAAGGATATAATTCCATAGGCTAAAATAAACAAATGAAATGAAATGATAGCACTTAATGATATTATACATACGATATAGTTAATAAATGGTCAGTGGCGTGAACTCGAACCAAATTGTTGTTAAACTCCATCAAACAGGACAAATCCACTTGAGTCCACTAGTCGAACTTTTCATCTTTTTGTGCCCAGAGCGAGTTACCTTCTCTATGTTATACTCCTCTATGATAAAATCCTATTCTGAAATGCTTGTTAGTATAAAGAAATAACGCTATTTGAATTCATAAGAAACGTCAAATTGGCTTTCTTCATATATTTGTACCACATAAATATCAAACAGTAAAAAAAAACTGTATCTTTTCCGAATTTGTAGGGTGCCAACTTCTTAAATATTTAAATATGTGGAGTTAAAAGGCAATATAGTTGAACTTGAGATTCGTTTCCAAAGCTCTCACGTAGCAAGCACCATAAAGTGCTTGCAATTTAACGTTACGAGGTGTGTTCAAAAAATTAAGTGAATTTTCAAATTTCGCGGGCTACGTACATTCGACGTTCGATTATTATTTTCTTTTATGTTGGTACACTCGTATCGAAGATATGTTGACGGTTTTATCCATATAGCATGTTTAGTTTGTTTGTGACAGGCATAAATAAGACAAGTGTTTTTGAACACACCTTTTATATGCTAAAAATTTGTTTGCTTATGTCATCGTCATGTATTACAATCATAAAATTTATTTGGACATCATTTTGGATACAGATTTTTGAGTAGAGTTCTTCTATAGTTTGCTTAAAAAAAAAAAAAAAAGAACAGTACCTAAGCAATATTTTAAAAATTGCACAGGCTTTACAGAAAATATACCTATATAATATAATGCAACATCCTAGCATTACATACAAAGCAGTTGAACTTTTCCATAAAAGTATGAAAATCGCCATAAAAAAGATACCTAAATTTGTGAATGAAAATCGACTTTAGTGCCTAGCAAAGTGGCAAACGCCGTTTTTTCACAAAAACCGTATGCCGATTTTTGCAAAACTGTCATTCTCGAATACAGGGTTTAACTGTTTTTGTGCCTCAATAAACCGATTTTTAAAAAATTACGAAAATGTTTTAAAATTGACTTAGAGTTGAACAAACTGTAATAAAAACGCAGATATTGACCGCTCAGGGCAAATTGATTTCATAAGTTGCTGTTGTCAGTATGTAAAATCCATTTTACAAACTGGTTTTCCATAATTTTGGATTTTGCATAGTTTTGCAATAGTGTGTTAAATTTAAATTGATTTTAGTGGTCTGAAATATAACTTTTATTTCCAAAATTTCTATACTTTCTGTATGTATAGTCAATAAAAATGCCATTGAAAATAGATAATTCATAATAGTTCAAAAAATTTGATTATTTTAAAATTCTCTGAAGCAATAACTTACGAACTAGTTTTCTGAAGAAATTAAATAATGATAGTGCAACGATTCAATATTTATAACATTCGACTGCTCATACTGTTATCATAAAACTTCTTTAAGCAGTATTTTATGGGCTAGAGCATTAACGTGAACTCACAACATCCGTTCATCAAGTCTAATTTAATATTTACCGTCTCTTTAATATTGATTTTTTAAAATATTAGTGCGATTATGGGAATCACCTTCGAAACTAAGTTGTAAATTTTACAACGGCTTGTCATCTGTTTCTGCCTTAATAAGTTTCTTATCGAAATCACTTTAAATTTAAGGGACGTAGCAACCATGAGTTTATTGTAACCAACGGAAAAACATACAACTAGTTTTATTTGCATACCATTTCTTACTTTCAGCGACGTACAAAACCACCAGCGCTCAACTGGCTCACCCTACAAATAAATATCAATGTGTGTATTTACGTACATTAACCATCTGATTGTGATGTGGAACCTGAAAACAGGTTGTTCCTTAGTTTTCTGAGATATTTTCTAAATTGCTTTGGTTGCTGGTACGAGGGCACATTTTTCTTATTTGATACAGTTTGATAGCATTTTGGTTCAGATCTATGCTATTTACCGTGTGGCAATGACATTTTCTTAGTAAAATTTATGTCATCCTATTAACTTTGCTGCGCAGAGAAAACCAGAAAAAATCGGTTCATTCGGGTTTTTGTCGGCTGAATACCCTAAAACCGGATTTTTGGAAAAAGTATTGTTTTAATAGTTCGGTTTTCTGAAAAAATTTAAAACAAGTACCACATGTACAAATTGACAGATTTAGAAAAAATATCCCTATATATGTATCTAAGCGGAAGACTTCAAAAAATTGTGATTTTACTTCTTTCTTATGCTTTTTTCATTTCATAAGAAATTAACCATTCACCGTGCCTCTTCTGGAAAACTTTTGCACCAATCGAAAATGATGTTGGGTGAATGTACATGTAAGCCAGTTTACCTGATTAATGTGTTTATACTAGTTCTATGACTAATTAGATAGTTCTAACAGGTGGTTTGGAATATTTTTCTTCGTTTTTAGTAGAGGGACGAATATTACGAATGCACTGAAAGAGATGAATTAGATGATATTTGATTCAGGCTGCAAAGAGCGGCATATAGTATATGCAGATATCGAAACGTAAAGTGGAATTTGTTTTCCAAATAGGATAATATCAATTTATACTGGAGGCCAGCTTTCTGATTTAACTGAAATGTTCGTTGGAAAGTTAGGATAAAATCTCTATGAATGTGTCAAATTCTTAATTCGATCTTCCATTACAACTTTCGAAGTGAGAACAATTGTATGGATTACTGTATTTTTGGTTATATTTTTAACACCGATTTTTATTTCGTGCAATGTTCTAATTGTCAACACTACGGACATACTAAGGCTGGGTGTCATAGAAAACTCAAGTGCATTAAATGCGCTGGAGAGCATCTATCAATAAATTGTTCTCGAAAAGCTCCAACTGCAGATGTAAAATGTGTTTTGTATGAGGGAAATCACCCCGCAAACTATAAAGGTTGCCAGGTCTATCAAAAGATCATTAACCCCAATAAAACCCCTTCGGCCAAGAGAGCCGATAATTCAGCCCAGCAGAAAACAACATCTCTCGTTGTTTCTGATAAAAATGTTACCTTTTGGCAACCTCCTGGTTATTTCCCCGTTTACCAGGCCCTCGTAAATCTAGCAAGCAGCCTGACAAACACCCCTCGTCAGGTCCCGTAGAGTCAGCCCCTCTTATTGCTGAAAAGCAACCTGGCACCCCCTTGCTAGGCTTTTTTCCCGCCTTAGGTGCAAATTACCCGGCACCTCTGCAAGGCGATGCCGCCGAAAGGCGCCATGGATTCACATATGCAGAAACCGCTAGAAACGGAAACAATCCAAGATATAATATAAGAGAACCTGATACAAATCCAACAGAGAGCATATTGATTACTACACTCACTGATGAATTCCGCGAAATGATGGCGGTGATGAAGCACATGATGCAGCAAATGGCTGCAATGACCACAATGTTGGTAACTCTAATGTCTAAAATGCCATGAATTCGATCGATTGATATCTAAACACAACACACGACATTCTGCTTGTCTCTGAAACTCATTTTACCCGTAAGGATTATTTTTCTATAACGAACTATAAATTCTATCACACAATACATCCAGATGGTACAGCACACGGAGGCTCTGGAATACTTATAAGAAACAACATAAAACATCATTTGTCAAACCCATATGCAAGGGCGGAAATACAAGCCACAACAATAGTGGTTGAAGATTAGTCCGGCCCAATAAGTATC
Organism: Philornis downsi; assembly: GCA_019455685.1. NCBI lineage: Eukaryota > Metazoa > Arthropoda > Insecta > Diptera > Muscidae > Philornis > Philornis downsi. The sequence goes on along the minus strand of JAHXMU010000717.1, from coordinate 2,219,236 downwards.
TCCGCAATATATAGTCCCCCCAAACACAAAATAAGTTGTAAAATGTACAAGGAGTTCTTCAAAACACTTGGTAATACCTTTGTCGCAGGTGGCGACTACAATGCCAAAAACACCCTCTGGGGCTCTAGGCTAACAACAACAAAAGGTCGTCAACTTCAATATGCAGCTGAATCAATGAACCTATACACGGTATCAAGTGCACAACCGACTTATTGGCCAACAGACTGCAGCAAAATCCCCGATTTACTAGATTTTGGTGTGACAAGAGGTATTAAGAAAGAGACAGTGCAATGTGAATCCATTTATGACTTGTGGTCTGACCACACCCCAGTAAAGGTAACTCTGGGCAGAAAAATATTGCCTGCATCAAGAAGTTGTGTACTCCATAATAAACGAACTGACTGGAATCTCTTTCGACATTTGGTAAAAGCTAATGTAAATATACACATTACTTTAAACTCAGATAACGATATAATAAATGGAGTTGAGCAGTTTAATAATATTATACAACAAGCAGCTTGGAATTCTACCCCTTTGAATGAAAAAAATATACCCGAACGGAACAAAGTTCCATTGAGTATAAGAGAAAAAGTGGCTGAAAAGAGAAAGAAGAAGATAAGTTCTAAATAAGTTAACAAAAGAACTCAAAGAGATCTTAAGAGTAGAGGATAGTAGAAAAACTGATAGAGATCTGGAAAATTTAGATGCAACTGCAGCTACCGACTACTCTCTACATAAAGTAATAAAGCGTACGAACAAGTCCATAAAACACGATCCCCCTACTCAAACCATACAGAATACATGGGCTAAAAGTCATTCTGAAAAGGCTGAAACTTTCACAAAACATCTGGAGAAAGTGTTCGTACCTAATGAACAACATGGTAATGACACTTTTTTAAATGAGCTGCACAATTTTCTAAATGAAGATTACCAGATGGACTTGCCTATTACACAAATTACCACCTGCGAAGTTAAAAATATAATTGCTGATTTAAAAGACCGAAAAGCTCCGGGATATGACTTGATCATTGCTAAAGTCTTAAAAGAATTGCCTAAGGAAGGCTTACAGCTTCTAACAATCATTTTAAAGTTGTACATTCCGCCACAATGGAAAATATCTCAGGTGAAAATGATACGAAAACCAGGAAAACTACCTGAAGAAACCTCCTCTTATAGGCTCATAAGTCTCCTACCTATACCATCAAAAGTCCTCGAAATTTTATTTCTCCGAAGATTAAACCCCATAATAGAGTCAAAAAAACTAATACAGGGTGGTGCAATAGAACGTGCATATTTAAAAAATAGATTAAAAAATAAATACAAAAGGTATGGTTAAAATAAATCTAAGACATTGTAGAGTAATAAATGGAGTTTATTTTTTAAAACTAACATCATCTAAATGGTGACCCTCTCGACGACGGCACTCCTCTAACCGCAAACGAAAATTATTGAAAACTTTCTTCAGTAATACTGGTGTAATGGCTGTCATTTCACCACGGATATTCTCCTTAAGTTGAACGATGTTTCTTGGATTATTACTGTAGACTTTGTGTTTGAGGTATCCCTACAAAAAAAAGTCAAGAGGCGTCAAGTCTGGACTACGTGGGGGCCATGGGATATCACCTCTTTTCGAAATCAGTCTGCCAGAGAATACATGCTTCATCACCGCCATGGAGTCACTTGATGTGTGACAGGTAGCTCCATCTTGTTGGAACCAAGTTCTGGAATTCACTATTCTTGAACTTTCAATTTCTGGAGCCAAAAAGCTGTCCAACATCTCAACATAGCGTTCCGTATTAACCGTGACGTTTTGGCCCCGCGCATTTTCGAAGAAAAAAGAACCAATTATTCCTCTGCCAGAAATTGCTGCCCATACTGTCACTTTAGGACTATGCAATGGTTTCTCGAGTTTGATTTTGGGATTTTCACTGTTCCAGTAATGACAATTTTGACGGTTTACGAATCAATTCATAAGGAAATGAGCCTCGTCAGAGAAAAGGATATTGTCAAAATTGGAAAATCGATTAAGCATTTCATTAGCAAATGCGAGCCTTGCTACGAAGTCAGACTCTTTCAATTCTTGTGTTAATTGCAGCTTATATGGATGCAGTTTAAGATCCAATGTTAAAATTCGTTGCAAACTTCGTCGCGATAATTGTAAGACAGACAATCTCTTGCGAGTCGACATTTGTGGATTTCCTCGTACTGACTCCATAACTCTCTCAACATTGTCTTCGGTTCTAGATGTTCTTAGGCGACCATTCGCTTGTGGTTTAAATGTTGAACCGGTCTCTTCAAAATGCTTTACCCATATTTTAATTAAATTAGCACTCGGCGCTTCACTAATTCGCCGTAGTCCATATTCAGCACAATATAGTCGCCTAGTAGCAATATATGAACGAGAGTTTTCGTAAAATGCGCGCACGCAAAATGCACGACGCTTTCCGTCGAAGTGATTCATAGCGACTAAAACTCCATGAGCCCGCCAACCCAACGATGTAGGCGGCCCCCCGCCCGTGCCTTTTCTACCCCGCAAAAAAAGATGATGCAATATGCACGTTCTTTTGCGGCACCCTGTACCTCATCACCAATTTGGTTTTAGACAGGGACATGGGACGATTGAACAGGTTCATAGATAAGTTGAACTGATAAATAAATCTTTCGACACGAAAAAGTATTGCAATGCGGCATTTCTGGACATTTCACAAGCCTTTGATAGGGTATGGCACGAAGGTTTATTATTCAAATTGAGGAAAATGTTACCCACGAATTTCTTCATTTTTTTGAAATGTTATCTATCTGAGCGAACCTTTTTTGTTAAGCACGGCGAAGACATGCCGGACATGCTTAAATCGCATGCGGGAGTACCTCAGGGCCGCATTATTGTTCCTACCTTATATCTGATTTTCACTTCGGACCTACCCACAGAAGAAGGGACTCTTATCGGAACGTTTGCAGACGATACAGCTGTTCTTGCCACTGACGTCAACCTGGATCAAGCATCTAGAAAATTGCAAAATCTTCTCGATACCATAACAAAATGGCTGCAGAAATGGAGAATAAAGGCAAACGAAACGAAATCGGTTCAGGTAACGTTTACACTTCGGAGAGTATGTTGCCCTCCCGTGTCTATTAATAATGTTGAAATACCTCAAGAAAATGATGCAAAGTATCTAGGCATTTATTTGGACAGAACACTGACTTGGAGAAAGCATGTATTTACAAAAAGACTGGCCTTGGGGCTCAAACTAAGATCCTTAAATTGGCTTTTGAATGGCAAATCCAAATTATCCCTAGATGACAAATTAGAAATCTATAAATGCGTCTTAAAGCCCGTATGGACATATGGAATCCAGTTATGGGGGACTGCAGCAAACTCCAACCTTGAAATATTGCAACGCTTTCAATCCAAAGTACTGCGAACCATTACCGGTGCACCCAGATACTTCCCGAACAAAGAATTGCATAGAGAATTGAAAACACCCTTCATTAAGGAAGAAGTCCAAAAATACTCCGCTAGATACATGAATCGTATTCAACAACATCCGAATCAGCTGGTGTCCAATCTGATGAGCGAAACACCATTATTTACCAGACTAAGGAGGAGAACCACACACGACCTGGCTGCTCAGGACGAATATAGCAGTAGGGACACTCAAGGAAGTGTTCCCGAATAAAACATAAAATTTTAGTATATATGTAGGCCAATGTAAATATTAGTGAATGTCCAAGGACAGATTGTAATGAATCCAGAATTAAAAAAAAAAAAAGATTTTTATTTCAACTCCATTTTGCGCCGCTCTTATCATGAGCATAATAATTAGAGGCTGATCTCTTGAAAACAAAGTGAAAACTAACAAGATGGACATTTTTGAAGGCCTTACAAATTTTAACATTTTGGCATCTTAATTCATAGATCTTGGTATCATCATTGATTTCATAGAATACTTACATTAAAATATTGGGTTGATGTTAAAAGAATTAACTATCTGTTCCCGCTTGAATCGTTGAACGCGTGTTGCGTGTTGACCATTTTACAATAAATATATTTTCATTACAAAGGTCCAAACATTTCATTCTTTTATTTACGTTATCGACATTTCTTTGATTGATCAATGCCATTATAAGTGTGGTGCTGTAAGTTTTCTTAATTTACGGGGCTAAAGAAAAGAATCTCCACCTATAGCCTTGTTAAATTCACTACTAAAAACTATTGTAGACAATCATAAAAATTGTATACGCAAAAATAGATTATACCTGCAAAATTACAGTTCTGCATGCGACGGTATTCGGTTTACATAAAATCCAATCTTCCGCTTCTTTTAAAGTATACTCGTATATGTTTCTTCTCGTCCCAAATTTCATATGGTTAACAATCCGCTGTTTGTCAAATATGGCATTTCTATGTATTTTATGCGGTGTGTTTTACTTTGAGCTATCTTAAATGATAGCAATACTGACAATTTTCATATTATAAAAAATGATATTATCTCACATTGATGTAAAGAAAAACGTAAATTCGTTAAGTCTTTTGGAAAGCTTGATCAAAAAAAAAAAAGAAAAAAGAAATAATAATAAGTTTTAATAGAATGATATCATCGCAATGCATGCCTGTCTACGTATCTATTTGGGATCCAGCCACGGATCTTCATCAGCAGACTTGATATAATGGTTGTGAACAATTTATCAACTCTTCTGCATCTGAAACGTTAAATTTAATGAGAGTTCTTTTTTGATTGCACAGACTGATCTATGAGAAACATTGGCAAAACTTCTTCGGTTAGTTCTATTACAATAAAAATCCTACGATGAAATGAGGGAGAGCTTCTCACATTCAGTGAGCGAACGTGACAATTTGAGAAGCATTTACAGGGCACATTGAGGTAACCGCCGCTCAAATAGTGATGATGCGAAAGTCACGTGTACTAACCATCGCGCCACAGTCTGTCACCAGTTAATTCTATACTTCGGTTAAATTGGAAAAAAAACGTCCTTACACAGATTCGTAATATACGTGGATTTATTTTAAACACTTTAACCTATATTTATACCTTGAAAAAAATATATATATATGTATATAAATAAGGTACTAGCTGACCCGGCAAACGTTGTTTTGCCTTCAAAATGCATTTTGAATTATTAGTAGTTATGTTTGTCACCTACCATTATTTGATTCAATGTTAATGTGGTAAAAAAATTAATTGCAAAAATCTCATCTCCAACGCCATCTCTCACTTCAAATAAAACCTTTTAAACCTTCCGGAATACTCTACCAATAATTTAAGACCAAAATGAGCCAAATCGGTCCAACCGTTCTCGAGCTTTAGCGAGACTAACGCACAGCAATTGATTTTTATGTATATAGATATATAGATATATATAAGATATATACATATATACCTTGAAAAATTCTAACCATATACATATGTACGTCTTTTGCCAAATCCAAACTATCGGTATCACAATCTGGTTCGTAAAGGTAAAGACTTTGATTTAATTTGTAACAACTGTCGATGAGTTCTTCAACAAAAATTCATGATGGGCTTCAAAAAAAAAAAAAAAAAAAAAAAACACAAAAAAAAAATCAAACTAAACAACCGATTAAGCAGACTATTTAACAACGACATTCTTGAAAATCGCTACTTACTTTCGAACAAAATATTTATTGCTACGTATTTCGTATAGGGTTTTGATTACTCAAGTTATAATCCCCACACGGTGCAGTTTCATTTGGATTAGCAATTGCAACACATATTAGAATCATTAGAAATGTCTTACATGCAATTTCTTCAAACTATCCTACTGAGAGAATTTTACAAATTTCAATATTTACCGAGAGTACCCAAATGAAGCAAATAAAGTAGGGATGGATATGAAAATTGTCACAATCTTCTGAAATGTAGGAAAATAATACAACCAAATTTGTAATTTTCCTATATGATTTTTTGCATTTAACTCAATTTTCTATTTGCAATAAATAGATGTTATTGGCAATACAAATGTTATCGAATTTTGTTGATGCAATTAATTTCAAGCTGGATCGTGATCGCATAAGTATGCATTTGTGGATACTCTTTGTAATGTGATAGTTAAAATCGGTTTCATATCATAATTTGCTGCAAATAAAGAAGGCTTTAAAATTGCTTTCGTTACGTTCACATTTTTCTGTACATAACTTTTTGAAATCATTATGTAATTCGTTGTTTTTTTTTTTAAATTAGTTTGTTTATAATTTCTAAGTAATGTTTTAAATTTCATGAACAAAACCCTAATAATGTACTCCTTATGCCATGAAGACTGAAATATTATATGCCAAATGATAAGAAAAATCAACTGTTGGTCCTAAAATTTATAAATTTTCAATTTCTTAGGGCCTACTTGTGATGCATATGCTAGTATATGACTATCGAAAACAAATGTAAAAGCAGCCGTGCAAACATTTAGAAGACGAATCACCGCCACTATAAAAACATATATTTTTATTATTATTACGGCATATGCTGTATTAAAATTCATTGGAATTTCGGACACATAGTGGTCGTATGTGTTTTATTATGTTGATGCTCGACAACTGTTCTTTATTGAATTGTTTACATGATGCTATGCATGACATTTGTTTAATACTAGAGATGCCATATACAACATCTTCCCCTTAAGTTATGTATACAGTTCATAAATACTTCATTATTCATTTTCAAAATTTAGTTATATTTTAAATGTAAATTTTACAAAGTTCTTTTTCGTATCCATTTTGAGTTCCGGCGTAAAGTGGTTCCATCTTCAAGCTCTATCCATAGCGATCGAGGAGTATCATGGGTCTGTGTCACCATACCTTTTATCCATCCTTTTTTGCTTTGGTACCATACCTTTTCTCCTCTGACAAAATTGTTTCTACATTTTGCGTTTTTATCATAATACTGCTTTGATTTTAATTGCTTTGATTTTATTTTGTCTGATATATTCGGTATTACCTTCGGTTGAAAAAGCTCAGTTTTGGCTGGAAGTAACGTGCGTGTTTTTCGACTCATAAGCAATTCGGCTGGAGAAGCATCAATTTCCTTTAATGGTGTATTTCTGTATTCCAGGAGAGCAATCCAAATTTCTTCTTTTGATTCGGAACATTTTTTTATTATATTTTTAGCAATTCCAACTGCTCGTTCTGCAAAACCATTTGCCTGTGAGTACCCTGGGCTTGTTGTAGTAAGTTTTGCTCCAATCTGGATACAGAACTTTCTGAATTCGTATGAACTAAATGGCATGTTATCAGATACAATTTCCACTGGAATTCCGTGATTAGCGAAACACGTCTTTAAATGTTTAATGCATTCATTTGCTGTTTTCGACGACATCGGTACGATGTCTAAATATCTGGAGTAGTAATCAGACACCACTAAATATATTTTTGAAGAATACTCACAAATGTCCATTCCAATCTTATTGTATGGTAACGATGGAATTTGATGTGAAATCATAGGTTCTTTTATATTGGAGCAACGATTTTTCTGACAAACTGCACATTTTGTAATTAAATTTTCAATATCTGTGTTTATTCTGGGCCAATACACCAAATTTCGTGCCCTTTTCTTAGTTTTTTCAAGGCCTAAATGCGAGGAATGTAATTGTGATAATATATCTTTCCGTAAGCTCTGCGGTATAATAATTCTTTCATTGAAAAAGAGGACCTCATTATCCATAAAAATGCTGTTTCGAAGTTTCCAATAATATTTTTGCTCGTCCGATAATGCATTGCAATTCTTTGGCCATCCATCAATCAGAAACTGTTTTAACTCTTTGAGACATGGGTCATTATTTATTTCGCTCTTTAAGCTATTAAGACGTTCCTCAGTAACGTTAACCGTGTGTACGAACTCGTTTAAATCATCAATTTCCATTGTTTTTTCGTTTTTATCAAAATTTCTGGAAAGCAAATCTGCTACATACATATACTTTCCAGGGACATACACGAAGTGTAAGTCATACTTTAACAACGACAATTTCATTCTCTGGAGTCTGCTTGAGGGTATTTTACAAAAGTCTTTTTTCATAATTTCAATTAGTGGCTTGTGATCAGTTTTAATTGTTACTCGATGGCCATATGCGTAATAATGAAATTTCCGACAAGCAAACACGACGGCCAGAAATTCTTTTTCTATTTGGGCGTAGTTTACCTCTGTGTCAGTTAAACTTCGTGAAGCAAACGAAACAGGCTTTCCATTTTGCATTAAACAACAACCAATACCAAATTTGGACGCATCTGTTTGAATAGTGATTTCTTTCGTTTCATCAAAAATTTTAAGCGTTGGGGCGTTTGCAATCAATTTTTTAATTTGCTCCAAACAGTTATTATGAGTTGGTTGCCATTGAAAAATAACATCATTTTTTAATAAGTCCCGTAATGGTTTAGAGATGTCTCCGAGCTCAGGAATGTAATCTCGAATATAGTTAATCATCCCAAGCAGTTTCTGTAAATCTTTTTTGTCTTTCGGGGTTTCAATCTTCATTATAGCTTTAATACGGTCGGGATCGCATCGTATTCCTGCATGTGATATAATTTTCCCCAAATATTTAACTTCAGAAACTTTATACTGTATTTTATTGATATTAAATTTTATATTTAACTTACGTGCTCTTTCTAATACTTGTTGAAGAATTTTGTCGTGTTCTTCAGAGGTATCTGCAGCGATAAGTATGTCATCAATGAAAACCACCACATTCGGGATATCCTCAAATTTACGTTCGTTGTATTTTTGGAACACCTCCGGGCCAATTTTAATACCATATGGTAAACGTTTAAAACGATAGCAACCAAATGGTGTATTGAATGTACAAAGTTCACTAGCTTTGGGGCTCAGACCAATCTGCCAGAATCCTTCTTTTAAGTCCAGTACGGTAAAAAATTTTTTGTTCGCAATACGTGATGCCAAGGACTCAAATGACGGAATCGTGTGGTTTTCGAATAAAATATCATCATTTAAATTCTGCGGGTCTATACATAAACGCAGTTGACCCGTCTTTTTCTCAACAATAACTAAATTTGATGCCCTTTCTACAGGGCCATCTACACGTTCAATTATGTGTCTTTCAACCATTTTTTGCAACTCATCTTTTACACGTTTGGTTAACGACAGCGGAATTCTTCTGGCTGGTTTAACAACTGGAATAGAATCTGGTTTAGTTTTTATATCAAGATCTTGCACAAAACATCCCAAACCTTCAAAGACATCTAAATTTTGTTTAATGAATTCATCTTTCGATGGATTATGAATAGCATTAACTCGTTGAATTAAATTTAATTTTTCGCAAGCATCTAGACCTAATAGAGGTTCGTATGGAGTGTCCACAACATAAAACTTTAGCAGTGTTACCTCATTTCTACACATAACCACAGATGTACAAGTGCCTTTGAATTCTAAGTCTGCCCCACTGTAACTTTTAGGAGGAAATCCATCACAATGTAAAGGAACATTTTTAATGTGTTTTAAGTATCTGTATGGTAGAATATTGACATCAGCTCCAGTATCCAACTTAAAATTTATTAAGCAGTCTTCAACCCGAAGAAGTTCATACCACCTTTGTCTATTGCCATTGTTAATGCTATGCAGTACGATGTCATCATTTTCTCTTAGCAAATCAATATCTCTTGCCAAATCACTTTCTCTTATTTCACGCACTCTCTGAGAGTAGCAAGCCACACTGAAATGGTTCATTCGACCGCAGTTATTACATTTTTTTCCAAATGCAGGGCACTTTCCGTATGTGTGTGTGCCTTTACAAAATTTGCAGTTTGCTTTACTTGATTCTACCGCTTTATGCTTCAAATTATTTGTTGAAAAATCTTTTGTCGAATCTTTGTTTCCGTTATTCGCCCTATATTCGTTATGTTTAACAATATCAACGGCTGACGAAATATGTTGTTGTCTTTGCATATCGTGTGCATGTTTATCTGCTAACTCCGAAGCCCGGGCAATTTCTATTGCCTTGCTTAATTTTAGGTCGGCAGTTTCCAACAACTTTTTTCTGAGCTTATTACAATTTGTTCCCATGACAATATTATCTCGTATCATTCGATCACTTTCTGCATACCCACAGCTCTTCACCAGTTTCCTTAAGTCCAAAAGATATGACTCAAATGGCTCACCCTCCTGCTGTTTTCTGGAGTTAAACTTAAATGCTTCGTACACTTCATTTTTCTTGGGAGTACAGTAACCTTGGAATGCCTCAACTACCTTGGAAAACACCTTTTTATCCTCTTCTGTGATATCTAGTATGTTGAAAATTTCGATGGCTTCTGGTCCACAAGCATTTAAAAAAATACCAATTTTTTGTGCTTCTTTTCTTTCTTCCAACTCAATTATTTTCTTTGTGGTTTTTACAAGTTTTCTGTGCGAAAGGTATGTGATATACTATTAACAATAATTAATTTGTATTACTGTATACATAATTAATTCACTCCAAATACTTTTTTCTAGATATTTGCCATTAAAAATTCGACAAGTTTGCAGACCCTCTGAAAAACTCGGTAATACAGAGACATTTTGTACTCGTGAAGGACTGCCTGAAAGGACCTCCAAAGACAAGAAAAAGGAATGCGATGATGGACGTGTCAATGGATATTTAAATATCTTTAATAATAAAAAAAACTACACAATCACAGCCAATATCCTTTTTTTGGTGATATCCTTATCTTATCTTCCAGGGATAAAAAACCGATATCTTTCTCGCCGTATTACTTTGACGATGTCGTGGTGCTAACTTCGCTACATATTATGCGCAATATCTTCTTTCCGTCTTCCAAGCGGACAATTCTTTCCGAACGAGGGATTTTTAGCCTTGCAAAAATATCATCCGCGAAAGATTTATTGCATGTGTCATTTTCCTCTAAAAAGTTTGCAAGGAGTGTATCAAATCTTGTTCCTGCAATGGAGGGCTTCCAAAAGGGGAATGTAATTGGAAGTTGGTCTCCACTGCTTTATATTGATCAGTTTTGTTCTGCACTAACTCAACTTATGAATTATATCGCGCAGTGGGCTACTACGAAGGTTTTTTAAAAGTCGTTTTATAGGTTTGGATCGAAAAAAATTGGAACAGACATAAAGGGGAAAATACATTTTATGAATGTAAACTTAAACGGTTACAATGCAAGTATTTGAATTGATTTCTTTAAATTCCGTCATTCATTTTATGGAAAAAATGTGTTAATTGGAAAAGCAATTCAATTCGATTCAATTTCAATTCTCTATAATAATCAAATATTTCATTTTAGCTTACGATTTGAAAAAATAATACTATAATCTCGAAAAATTAAAAATTTTACTTTGTGAGTTTCAATATAGCTAGAATAATTTGTACGTAATTTTGGCTTTAGTTTTGTGAACTTGGCATTGACATATACCTATATATGTACATATATCATATGTAGAAGATATATAAAAATAAATTATAGCACTAATGAGTTGTTAGTAAAAATTTTGTATGAAATTTGCTTTAGACAGATCGGATCGTAATACGATTTCTACAATAACTGGAATGTATCGCAGGTATCACATGTTTTATCGAATTTCAAAGTATCATTGTGCAGAAAATATATAAAAATATGTATAAAAAATAAACATGGCTATAAAAGTCGTTTTTCGAGCAAAAATTAAAATCAAATTTGGATTCCAATTTTCGATCTTCTAAGATTTATTTCTGTCAGCATTCATTTTTTATGGCACTGCTATAATATGCAAGACAATCACCACTGCTAATGCCAATCATAACAGACTTCAGACTCTGCAGTGCCTTGTAATATCCCAGGAAAGGATGCGATGCTGTATTGTTAAGTCTGCTCGTAATCCAGCTTATGCCTAGACTACAAAAAATTAAAATGAACCACTGTAACAAGTTTTCCATCGAAAATACAAGATTTACCTCCATGTTGGAATCCAAAATTGGTGGCCACCGTCATGAAGTCTAGCAACCCTATTGCTCTCACAGAGGGAATAGTAATGGCAAGCCTCATTGAGGCGTGTGGATGTTGCAGTATGTATCGAAAACAATGCCATGTGGGCCAATTTGTTAACCTGCAAGACAAAATTGTATTATGAATTGTCGTCAAATATCTAAGTTGTTGTCATTGTACTGAATCTATTTTTTGTGAATGATGACTTATGACAGAACGCCGCTTCCTTCGAATTTCCTCAATTGTGCCGTTATCGGGAATGTCGCCACCATTTAAGTCTTCCATTGGTAGCATTGCCATAGTGGTAGTATCGTCCTTATTCTGTGTGATTAAAATACAGTGTATTAGATATACGTCGAGCAGGTCATGTTATTACATTTGTTATTTTAACCACTCAAATAAAAAGGCAACTTTGCGTTTCGTTTTCTTAAAAAATTACTTCCTTAAAATACAAATAATCATACAAGGAACAATTTTTACAATTGATATTATAATATGCGTTGTATGGTTAAATAGTAATCATACTGAAATGTGATTATGGCAAGAACATTTCGAAATAAATCGAAAGCTACTTCCAAAAACATAGTTGTGATCAGCTTTTGCATTTTGGTTTTAAATTAATTTCTAAATATTTTTCAAATAAAGTGAAAATTTTGACACAAATATAGTCACTCAACGGAATCTACGGTTGTAGAAGTATTTACTAGACTTGTCAGTTACTCGACCACTTGAAATATTCGTTAGGCACATCAGGGTGACCAGCGTTCAAATATGGTATGAAGTTGTATTGGGGATCGAACCCACGATTATATGCGTGACCTTTATCATACGTCCAGTCCATATATTGAAACAAAATTATTTTTAGAGTAAATAACTGTTTCTTCTTCCACTAAAAAGACAGCAGTTTTCTGCGTTCTTTCTGGAATTCCATGGGAGTTTCAGTCGTCCTCTTCTGCGTTGCCTACCGTGTCGAACGCTTTTCGGTTCAGAGTTTTTCGGTCTTTGGGTACAATACCGACCCAGGCAATACAAACGCTGTCTTTTAAGGCACTTGGTTACCTCGATGTTGTTACACGAGTATACTTCATTGTTCCTTGGACGCCGACATACTCCTTTACCTATAATGTGATTATATATTTTTCGGATTCATTTTCTTCTCAAATCCCCCAGAAATTGTTTATCTACTTATGTCATAACTTAGTGTGTGGTACTGTAGAATTTTAGATGGTCGAAAGATCGCTTTGTCATTAAATCGCTGCTGAGCCCATATTAACATTATCCTTCTCCTAATTTCCACACTGGCATCATTATTGTTATTCGTCCGGAGGCGAGATATATGAAATCATACATCACTCCAAAGTTATGAATAATATGGGTTTGTCTTCGTCCAACCTTAGACTTGCTTTCGATGACTCCTCGCTTTATTAGGCTGCAGTAACATCTCGTAATTTCGCGTCAATGGTGACTATAGCATTAGCTTGCACAAGTAACAAGTTAATAGCAATTTTCCTTATAATCATTTGAAGGCGTAGCTTTGTTTTATGTAAAGTATCTCAATAAGATGTTTGTTAAAATTTACTGAAGACTGCGTCTATTTATATATAAATCTCACAGGATCATTTCTTCATACAATTGTTTATTAGACGCCTTATACGAGTATATAATGAAAATACGGTATTTGTTTATCCCTTTTTTGTTTGTTGGAGGGGGGTTTGCCGGTGCTGTTTTATCTACTTTGAAGATCATGCCTGTTACAAATTTCCTATATCTTCAGTTTTTTCACGTTTGACACTCGACCAAACCATAATCGTTACACACGTATGAATAACCTTTTTGAATATCAGAATTCTTCGAATCAAATCATATTTAAGAACTGATGCGTGCTTATCATCGGCGGATCAGCATCCACAGATTTGTTGTTCTTAAGCCTTGACACTGATATTCTGGTCTGGTTTTGGCTCATCGATGATCAACCTATGCCATCATCAAGAATTGTCATGATTCCTTCTCTGGCCTACCATCCAAAATTAGCAATTTATAGGAATGTACTCTCTACAATTACAGCACGCTCTGCGTAAATTTGACGAGATTTCGCTGATGGCCTTAAGGGAGGAAACCCTTGTACCATGATCCTGACTTATGATTTTTTGATAGAATTTTCAGGTTGCACTTCTATGCCTGTATCTGCCTCCAGTTTTTTTTGTTTTTACAATGTTTTCCTACAGCAAACGATACAACTGACTGCAGCGTTGGTGCGCATGTAGCTCGCTTTTTCTCAAACGCAATGCGACACCAATCATAGGTAACGATTTTGCGGCAGTTGCCGTCGAATGAACAACATATTGCCACTGTGGATCAAGAATATCAGGATTATGGGCGTTTTGTAGTAGTAATTGAAAGTTTGTTGGAGTAGGCTGTGAATAACTTAAGGAATGCACCTTAGCGATGTCTAGTTTTATTTGCTCTTAGGAACGTACATACCTTAGTTGCAATCCTGTGTTGATCGGAGTCTATGTTGTACCGCAGATCACCCGGTCGTAAATGATGCAAGAAGTGTGCCTTCCACCCATTACCACGATATCAACCTCATTTCTCTCGTGTTACAATCCGGAAGTCGCTGAGTTGCTTTGGCTATCGGAGTCTGCTTCTTCACCATGCTCTTAGATGCGGCAAAGAAATGTGTTGCCATGAAGGCTGAAATGTCATTACGTTACATCCTACATTTACTTTTGACATTAAAAACTCCCAGAACAACTTTTATATCGTTGTCAGGGCAACAGACATATGTATGCTTCCTTTAGGAACTCACAAAATGTATATTTGTCTTCTGTAGGGGTGTGTGTACAAATCAGCATGATGCGGATTCTGGTTGCTCACAGGTCCAAACAGTAAATCTACTATAAATACACTTCCTAATTACTGCGCTTCTGTATGGCGTCTGCGGTAGATATTATAATTTTTGCATCGAGTGACTCCTTGTTCTGTTCACCGAATCTCCTGGATGATGTCAATTTTACATTTATCAAGCACTATCTCCGTAATAATGATTCCGGACATTCCGGTTGTGTATAGTTAAATCGTGGTCCTGACAATTTTTATGGGGATCAAATAAAACTTTGAATCTAAAATTTATTACAACATTGTACTTTTTTGCATGTATGAAAATTAGTATGTATTTCTTTAGTGCAGGCTTTATAGGAGGGCTTTAAAAATGTAAAACTCTTCCATACAAACGCAAAATGGGAAATGTAAATATTAGGTAGTCGTTAATTGGATACTGCCGGTGTATTCGTAAGTAGGACACCATTGATTAGAACACAAATTGTTCAATATCTGAAAACCATAGGAGTTACATTTTCAAAATAACGGCGCACATAATAATGTTTTCAGTTTTTTTCTTTTTTTTTTTCCTATCTGACCGCCACTTCTTCCATTTCCACAAATTCCAAGCGAGGGAATGGTATGAGAGTGCGAATTAAGAGAGCTCAAAATTTCGTTTATAACTTACCATAACAATGCACATCAGCACTTGAAGTATGAACATTCCAAATGATAAGAAGGCCAACGTTGTGAGTGCGATGTCTGTTATATCCTTTAAGCCGATTTCTTTAAATTTAGTCGTAGCTACTGATGCAGTAGAGTGAACTGCTGTCGGTGCATGAGCTTGTTGATGTTGAGTGTTTGGATAGTAATTATCGTACCCATTGTCGTATCCTATTAAATTAATTACGTGTTTTCGATACTTCTTTTCAAAGAAAACATAATTTACGCACCTGTCTTACTTATATCTGGCATTGAATGTAAATTAACTACCTTACCCTCGGGGAGAAAGCTTTGGCGGTGATCGGTTGACAATTTCTGGAAATAATATAATAAAATGTATCGTAATTTTTTAGAAACATTTCTAAACATACAACGACAACTTTGTATTAGCATAGCGGGGGAAATGATCTTCAAAATACATCGGGTTTCTTAGTGTTCTATTGAAAAACAGACTACTTAAGACGACAGCATCAATGAGGGCATAATATGATTTAGAGGATTACTTAATATCCTGCCCACTATAGCATTATTTCAAATATAACATAATATCACTGTCTAGCTGGACACCTTAATAGTTTTAAGTATAATGAATTGTTACCCTTAAGTGCAACCCTAAGTATTTAAAAAAAAGAAAAGAAAAGAGAAATGAGGAAGAGTACGTCACTTGAATACAAGACATCAAAGTTACTTGAAGGTAAAATATACCAACGAGTCTCAAAACAAAAATATAAAATGGAAAAACTTAATTTTTTAATTTTCTTTCTCTTTCAACCCGGTTTGGATAATTATTTTATTCGCCCCCAACCTAAACAATAACTTTCGGTTAATTAAAGAAGAAAGGACTTGAATGTGGACACAAATTGGAATGATATTTCAAACTTTATGCAGAACTATAAAAGAGTGTAATTCACTAATAAATGTAGCATCATTTTATTTCCTTAATAATGTATTAATAAATTAATAAATAATGTATTAATGACACTTTCGCCTAATTAATAAACAAGTACAAAAATTTTAGTATATCCAACGCCTTTTACATATGTATGTTTTTCTCCTGTATGGCTAAGGCAGAAGAGTTCTGGGTTAAATTTCAAGAAACTTGATTATTACACAAATTGTAATTAGACTAGAAAGTGCCCACAACTTTGTATGCGTAGTTCCACTTAAGTAACAAATAATTCAAAAGTTGAGTTCCTCTGCAATTTATTTAATACAGCCAAGAGAATATTTTTTGCAAATTCCGACGACTCTGACTTCAATGATTTAATCGGGGAGATGTTATTTTTTGTCCCACATACGGTTTAGCCCCTAGTAATTCAAACTTCGGACAATACAACTCTCTTCATTAACAACAACTCCTCTTTAGGAACGATAGTATCCTTTTTGTTCCTCCTCGTCTATAGTTTTCCCTTGAAAATCTGATTTTCGTAAAATCCATTGTTAAGGTGTGGACAGGTAGTGAGAGGAAAAGCAGTCCCATTTTTGATAAATTAATTTCACGTTTAATCTCAGAAATATGCATTTTCTAAAATTCATCTTCATTTCAATTTGTTCTAGTATAATATATCAATTCAGTGGTAACTATTTGGTCCTCTTTAAGCAATATTTCTAAAAATATTCTATCTCACGCCTATCCCGTAATACTAATGCTTACATTAGTGTTGGTAATTGCAACATAAGCCGTTTGAATTGGGTGATGGTTAGATTCACTGTCGTCATTCTATTATCCTTTATCCCCTGTTGGCACAAATGTTTATAAATCCCTTTTCATTTCTAGCCTTTTTTTATGTTAACGATAAACGTTTGCACTGATTAATGTGAAATTGTGACTTTATTCTTTGATTCACATAAATTTTTTCTTAGGTTGAACGGCGAATGCACTGCCACACTGAGTAATAGCTGATTGAGCTTACGCTTGATCAGCAAAAATTGCTTTTTGGTTTTCGGCCACCCATGACATAGCCAAGTGCAGTTAGGGCAGATTAAGATTTAATATAAATAAAGATGATACACCAAGAGTGTATCGGATACCGAATGCCGTAAATAATATGCTTTACTTTTTTGCTTTTCAGATATTCCAACCCCATAAGTGCCGTGGAGCGCTGTTGTAGAGTAAGTAAGATTAAGGACTACAGTTGACACCTACGGTAGGCTTAACAGTACGAATTTCAATAAATTCCTTTTTCAATCGCGACTGCACCACAGAATCAGCGCAGCTTCACGATTTTATCTTCAGCAATTTGTTATGAGTGGTGATAGTATTCATTTTTCTCTTCAACCCGTATTTACACCTAAAACTAAGATTTGCATTCAATTTTCCTTTTCGTGCTCCAATTTTTATGGTTCTACAATATTTTTACCCGTTCGCTCTGGCCAGTAGCACTATTCAAATCCCTTATTACTGTCTCCTTACCGTGCATTTAGTCTCTAAGAGGAATAGGGGGCATCTATTTCCGCGACCCTGGCTATTGCAACTTGAGCTTGACAGTGGTACTGAATTTGACACTTTTTACACTGTTTTACCCTAAAAGCACGAATTCCGAAAAACCTATTCTTACAGCCTTCCTATTCTGAAAGGGCAACATGAACACTAATTTTCATGAAGGTAGCTGTGGTCGTTTGAGTTTGGCGATGGCATCATCGTTGTCCCTTTTTAGCCTGATTTACATAAAAAATTCGTTCTTATTGCGTGTTCAATCTGGAAAAGCAATATACCTATAGACGCAAATTTCTATGAATATATATATAATTCTTTAAGTTTGGTGATACCTCTAGCCCTATGAGCTGGCTGATGGTACCAGAGTTGTCCCAAGATGACGGTATGCGGTATACGGAAAATTCCTTCTCTCTCTGGTATCAGAAAATCTCTTCTCAATTCAGAAGGGGAATATGTTGTTTTGTTTTAAGCCTAAAAGTACGACTTTTGAAAAATCCCTTCTTATCGCATACCTACTCTATTAGGGGTATGCATATTCCAATTTTTGTGATTCTAACTTTATGCGTTTTGCCCGGGCAATGACGAGTCTATATAATATAACTGAACATTAAAAATTAGCTAAATTTTGCGTTTTAGCCAATTTGAAATCGTTATCAATTTTAACCTTTGTCCTCCTTTATCATTTGATAATGACCTTGTTAATATAAATGTAACTTCACAAAAACATCAATGTTAATGGCTTTCAATATATGTTGTAATAGAGTAAATATAGCAAATATTTTGTAATTGAATATTTTGTAATTGAATATTTTGATGCAATGAAAAAATGTTTCAGCAAATGTAGAATTTATATATACCCTATTGGAAAACAACCCCATTTGCTTTAAAAATTTTGTAACAGTAAGGAAGCCATATAAATTGTTTATTCCTTTCCGTCTACGGATTTTCCCAACGATTTTCAGTTCTCAGTTTTTCAGATCCAGTCTGGTTCAATTTTTAACCCATTTATTTTCTATTCGAATTCGAAAGCTTGTATTTTCATTTCTTTTCTTTCCTGTTCTTTTCTTTCCTGTTCTACCCCCTAAAGGCACCATTTCGAAACATTTCCATTTTGAGTGTGACTATACTGCAGTTTATCTCAACAATTGTGTAAAGAAAATTCAATTTTATTTTATATAACTAATTGGTTTTGAAGGTGATAACGCCCATTCTCATTCAGACATATGGGACACCTGATCAGAAAATTATTCATTACGAGATCGCTTCAATTATTGTTTTAATGAACTGTTTCAATTCTGTAAATTCCTTGATTTCGTATTGTACAGCTCTTGCTTGACATAGCCCTATAAAAAAACGTCTGGTGCAGTCAGGTCAGACGGCTTTTAGCGGCCAGCGGAAAGTGGAGTTTCTGGATATTAATTTGTTTGAGTGCAGTTCTGGGTAAAAAAAAACTCCTTCAACATCTTTAAATAACGGTGTCCATTGACATTGACATTGCGTTTGTAGCAAGATTCATGCACCACACTGTTATAGTTTAATGATTTTAACTTCAGCCAAATCATAGTACTATTTCTGTTCCTCTTCTACCCTAAAGTTGATAATTGTATCAAAGTTGATAATTGATATCATTGTATCTTTTTCTGTCGATAACTTTTCTCCCGTTCCTGTGAGTTCTCATAAATTTTGACAGGAATTTCTGCCGCTCGCCTATGCACTAAGGAGAATGAACACTCCCAATTGTGTCGATATATCTTCAATATTTTCCCCCCTGACAGTATAAATGCCGAAAAATTACATTCTTACTCCGTGTCTAATCTTCGAGGAAGATAAGCGCACCAATTTTCATGATTCTACATTTCCTCGTTTTATTCCATTTTTACTCCCTGCTTATCGAGCGTTTTGCCTGTAAGAAGAATCTAGCTCTAGCAGTTTGATATGATACTTTTTTTCCTAGTTTTTATCCCAAAAGCACGAATGCCTAATGAAAAAGGAAGCCATTTGAACTGGGCAATTTGTTCCCATTTTTTTCTTTCCGCATGTTTTCTCTGGAAGGGGAATACGGAAAACAATTTAATTCTAGCCCTAGTCGTGTTTGCTCTAGAGAAGGAACACGGCCATGGCAGTAGCTCTCGTCGCTTGAGCGATGATATCAGATTTTTCCATTTTTATTCTGTTTTTTGCCCTAATTGACCCAAATATTTTAATTTACGTTTAAGAGTTATAAATGATTTGTTTTTTTGTGAGCTACATTTGTTTTTAATTGACATGCAGAAAATCAGTTAAATAAACCGTCCGAAGATCAATAAAAACGAAATTCATACCTAAAAATTGTTTTAGCTATATTTCGTACAAAAGCTTAAATTTTTATATAAATATTCAAATTGTTTACTTTTCCAAACTATTTTCAATCACGATGTACGAGGTGTGTTAAAAAACAAGGTGAATTTTAATTTTTCGCAAAAAATATTTATTTATTCATCAAATTCTATTTTATCTCCTTCAAAGTTGTCTCCCTCAGATATAATACATTTGTGCCAGCGTTTTTTCCAATCCTCGAAGCAGTTCTGATATACGCTTTTT
>JAHXMU010000717.1:2033486-2198725 GCA_019455685.1 Philornis downsi | reverse complement strand
CCTTTCATGGGTGTCTTCAATCTTGGGAACAGAAAAAAGTCGCAGGGGGCCAAATCTGGTAAAAACGGTGGCCGAGGCATGATAACGGTGTTGTTTTTGGCCAAATAAACTCTCACAAGCAAAGACGAGTGAGCAGGTGAATTATCGTGATGCAAAAGCCATGAATTTTTTTCCACAATTTCGGACGTTTTTTTCGTATTGCTTGGATCTCCTGGACCCTTCCATTGGGACGAATGGCTTTTGGTTTCGATGTCATAACCATACTCGCATACCCATGATTTATCACCAGTTATGACCCTTTCATGAAATCGTCGGGCATCCTAAACGTCCGTAAACCTTGGCATAGAAAATTCAGCTATAATGATTTGCTGTCCGAGTTAACATGTCTTTTTTTACAAAGTTAAAAATTTCCTGCAATTAGCTCACAATAACTAATTCAGTGAGTCACTTTTTGCCAAGAAAGCAGTGATCACAAACTTGAATCTTATGCATTGGATGGAGATGTATGTAAGTCAGTTCACCTGAATGAAATTTCCTTATTGATTTCAGTTACAAAATTAATCAAATTATTTCTGTACTAACATCACTTAACCCCGCAATCATATAGTTAAACATCCAGAACATAAAAAATCTTGAGAAAGAAAAATCAGCAACATGATCTTTTTCTATAAATATATTTTTTTTGTATTAGATATGCAAAATTTAAACAATAGTTTTTTTATTTGCTTAATTACTTTGCACACATAGGAAGTCTTGACAATAAACACGTAGAGAAATGGTGACATTATTTTTCAACTTTGGATTTTCCGCAGCGAAATCAGACATTGTTCAAATTTTCTGTAGTAAAAATTTGGTGGAACCCAAACACGTGCAAAAATATTTGTTGAAACATATATATTTCTGACGAAAAATGTGAAAAATCCTTTATATTCTTAATTAGATTCGAATCGAAAGAAATGTAAAAATTGGATGTATAAAACATGGTTCATTGAGGTCAAAAGTTAAGTTTTAGTAAATGTCCGAAGGAATGATACGGCAAAAATGCAATATCCTGAAGAGAGCGTTTTAAAGTACCAACTAACTTTTAACCGAATGTATTTCATGTCTTTTTGAATCGATTGGGCGATGTCTGTCTTTCCGTCTGGCTGGCTTGCCGGCTGGTGAACCGCCGTCAATCTTTATGGAACATCTTGAAACTTGGCACAGCCCAATATTTTCCCACACCGTGGCCGGGGATTATACATGAGCTACAACGTCCAACTTCTACTGCTACCCCCTGTACAAACTGATCAACTATAGAAATTCTATGAAATGCAATTTCCTCCCAGTAAGTCCTTATTCCTAACCTGCAGCAACCCAAATTTGGTTCTTTGCAAAATTTGCAAAAGAACAGTTTAAGACATACTTTCTTGAATTCATATCTTCTAATCAGTCTCGTTAAATTTAGTCTAATTTGGCACACGTTGAGCATTTGCAGAAGTAGGACCTAAGGGCTACTTTGCCACGCCCATTATGGTACCTACTATACAGATCGATTTTTCAAAATTCAATCAAAAAGCTGTAATCTGTAATTAGTCAGTTCCAGTCGTCTAGTTTTTTATTCATTACATTGTTTTACAATTCCCTACTCTATCGGAGAAAAATCGGTCAAGTAACCAGCCTCTTTTGGTACCACCGATGTAACCCATTTATTCTTACCTCCATATCTTCCAACCGGTAGTACTAAATTCGACTAAATTTGAACTGAAATTCGAACTTTTGACAGCGAATAATAGCTAATAACTAATATTACTTTAGATAGCTCATTTCAGAAAAAATAAGTCTAATATTATTATCGATAACCATTCATGTAGTGTATTCATAGTCTTTGAAATTGCTGATATTTGGTTGGTTAAATTTAACAGCTGATAATTTTCTGGCCTTGAAAATTTTTGTAAATCACTGTAAGACGAAAATCAAAAACAACACAAATTTTCTTCTTTTATTCACGATTAGGAAGTTATCGAAGAACCTTGGTAATATATGGCAACAGAATCTGATCAAGTTTCGAAATTATTATTGCACTATGTGTTGACTAGGTGTTAGAACAAAATACTTGTAGTGTCTGTCATACGTGTAGGATGCATCAACGTGGTTTAAATTGTACTTTTACTTTGAACTACTACTACTTTATAAATCAAAATGTAAAGAACGGATTTAGACATTGGGTTAACGAAAAATATTGCTTTAGATTAAGTTACCTCTATCAGGATATATGAGGTAGGTTTTACAAATTTCTAAATCGACAAAGCTCCACAAACCAAAAAATTAAATCATATTTTGATTCAATATAAAATAATAGAACATGAAATGAATTTTACTTCATGAGATGTGATGAATACAATAAAATAAATCTTGATCCGATATTTTACCTTTGCCATTAAGTGGCAAATTTGCGTAATTTTTCCGCGAAAGTTAGATTTGATTGAGCTTTTATATTTGTCATACAATTCAGTATGAAATTGTTGCCGTAAAATTTTTGAAAATATTGTTTTACGTATGAAAAGAAAGAATATTTCGATACAGATTTCCAACACTTCATTTGCTCATCTTCCCGAATACCGATGTGAATAGCATCCCATGAAAGCTTCGCTCACGTGCATGTCCACTAATTTCTTACAGAACCACTAATTTTTCTTTGAAACTTATTTCATTACTTGAAAGTAACATAACTATGACATATTACCATCGTTCCTCAAATAATTCCTGGAATACAGGGTTTGCATTTTTGTGTTGTAACTGTGATAACAGATTTTTTATAAATGGGCATTTCAACACAAAGATTAGAGTTATTTCGAGCATTTTTTTAGCTACATCTTTGTTTTTTGAGTATTTCCGCCTAATAGTTTTAATTTTGGAGTATGCTTAAAAAGTTGACGCAGGATCTGAAATAGGTAGCAGTAATTTGGAACTACTTGGGTTAGAACTCAAGAGATATGAGTATACGTCAAAAACATCCTCGGAAATACTTACGTTTTCATCTGGTGCGTAAGCATATCCTGTGATATCACCTTCCTCCAAGAAGTTCAAATTTGCATTTAAGTCCGGGTCATCGTATTGTGCATCTGAAGAAAAGTGGCGTTTAGAACTGAACTTTCGTCTGTTATTCAATATTTTGGGGGTTTCGCCATTAAATTCTGTCAATCTGCAATTAAGATATGAAAGACACATACATACATATAGGTATAACAGAAATTCCAAAGTACATACTCCGCTAAACATTAAAGGAAAAATTAACCCTCTAACAAGAAATTTAGATTAAGTTAAAACATATCAATATTATAATATAATAACAAAACCACAGGTGGAAAAAATATCACTTTTGTATGTCAAAGTGTCTGCCCTTAGCCTTAAAATTCAAAACTCAAACATATGCATTGAGAAAAATTTTACAATGTGCGTAAAAGGAAACGTAATAGAAGTCTACAGGAAAATTCTCCAGCAATTTGTATTCCTATTTCGATTGTTACTAATGAGTGTCTTCAGTTGAATTCTTGTTTTGTACTGATCAAATTCACAAATTTCGGAAGAATTTCCAAACACGGACAGTTATGTAGTTAAATGGAAACTTATTCACGTACAAACTGCTAAACTTATATCTTTTATCATTTAACACAACTAATGATGGATCAGTTTGCTCCACCTCTTCATCAACTTAAAAATCAAAATTATTTTCAAATGACACTCAAAAATTAATTCCAACTTATGTAACATGCAGGTACAAAAGATCTTTGTCCTTATGCTGATTCATACCATCGGAGTGAATTTCAACCAATAAAAATGGTCCAACCAATAAAAATTGTATATAACCTCTTTATATATCATATGGTAGCATTTGATTATACAGTTTTTGATATAGATCTCAGAAGTTGCATTACATTTTGTTTACGAAATGGAATTTCTTGGTAATACTGCAGAAGACTTTCACTTAGCAGATGTTTACAAGTGGCATAGACAGTTCAAACAATAGTGAACGAAGAACGGATTGAAAACGAAAAGACGACGACGGACGATCATCAACATCCACTGATGACATTCAAATCCAATAAATCCAAGATTTGTAATAACATCGATTAACGATATGGGGCATTTGTGATAATGTAGGCATTTAAAACGAATCAGTTAACTCCATTTTAAAATATATTTTGGGCTTCAGACGCGTCAAACGTATATGTATATTAGAACCAAATACATCCATTTAAAAAAAAGTAACGTTTCTTTATATTCATCTTATTTCTGGGTACCAGCACGTTATAAAAACCATTAATAAGGGAAATGAGACTTGGCCTAAGCCAAGCCAATGATCCGAATACAACTGACCAGTCGAGAGGACCAAAAATGTCGTGTTACGACGACGTTACGAATTTCTTCTGCGCGGGCAAAATTGCCAAAAGAGACCAGATTTATAGTCAGATAACTCAAGATTTTGCACCATAATTCAACTAACATCGATTCACAATCTCCGTACCCGCCAAAAGACCACTGCAGAAAATTCGTTTTGAATCCATTGCTGAGATTCAACGTGAAGGTGACTGTTTGGCACGGATTGAAAACAACGTTATAATAAGTACGTTGTGTCCGGGAAACACGTTAGATGTGATAAATTAGACTTGGGATTAGGTATAGATTTTTTGGAAACAGAAGTAAATTTAAAACTTAGAAGATAAATATTAATTATTGATCCTACTACCAAATTCAACTTCATATTCTTAGATAACTATATTTAACTATTGTTTATTCAACAAATTCGTACTGATCCGCCATCGTTGTCGGTTTTAAGACAACAATAATTTTCGTGTGAAACTTTTACCTATAGAACCATTTCCTACGAACCATCTGACATACGAAGATTTTGGTTTCGTCTATTGAAAGCTGTATGTGTGTGGAATTTGAAGTGGAATTTTTCAGTTTCTTTTGATATTGACGACTTAGCACGTGAATAGGGAAATTGAAGAAGAAAAAAAATTAAAAAATTGTAAATAAATAATAAAAATTGGAAAAGTATGTTGGAGTAAAAACTGTTAAAATATGCATGAAAAAATGAAAGAAAGTCTTGGGTAGATGATGGATGGTTTCTTCTGTTCTACCTTTCGTTAAAGCTTCTGTAACCAAAGGAGCATGTGATAGCTCATTTGCGAAAATAATCCCATTTTGTCATTTCACCTGTTGATTAGTGCCCAAGGGAAATGCTCGTAAAATGTAAATGAAATATCTACTTTTAGCTACCTACCTATGCACGAAAATATAATAAATAAGAGAAAAATGTACAAAAGAAGTTAAAATTGAAATGTTTTCAATACAATTTAATAGACATAATTTCAAGTTTTCTTTAAAAAAGTTGATGCGAAAATCACTGGTGGGAAAAATTAATGTCATTCAGTCAATTCAGATTCTAGGCCGAAGAACTGTAGAATCCAATATATGGATGTATCATGATCACTCGAGTAAATCACCCAAACGAATGCCTTCAAGCTTTCCTAATAAATTTGCATCGCTAGTATTCTTGGGGAAAGGACATTACCATTCGTGAATTAGGTAATGGCTGCAGGCGCGTATTTATCATCTAAGCTGACTTATCGAAGCTTCACAGTACAATGGGCTTTAAGGCGTTTGGACAAGGCAACTTCTGGCGTAGCCAAAGGAGAGCCTTAGCCGTTTATGGCAAAGTGCAGTTAAATAAAGGATAACTATAACCATTAAAATGGTAGATCATATATTTTTTGTAGCTAACACCTTGAACGAATCTATTATATAGTTGGTGCGACTTTATAACTAAACATGATCTAAAGCTGAATATGTGATAACGAGATTTGACTTAGTTTAATATTCAATATTGAACACAGAAAAGGAGGAAAGTAATACCGTGATGTCCGAAAGATCGAAAATATTTTTAACCGTTTAATGACCAAAAATATTTACACAGTACATAAATTGTAATTTATTCTTCTGCTTTTAATATAAAATTATTAAAAATGCTAAAACAAAGGATCTAAGTATTGAAATATGAGCAGAAATTGTTGCCAAATTTAAGAATGGGACTTCAGCTTCTGAACTTGCAAAATCTTACGAAATTTCACGGAAAACCGTTAACACTTTACTTACAAAACAGTAGATTCACGGAAATTTGTCCAATCAAAGAGGACTGGATGGAAGCCAGTTGCAAACCTTAAATATAGCAGAAAATTAATGAGAGTCATAGAAATATCCATCGTTGCGACGGAGATGAAAATTAAAATATATGTCGTCCGCCATATGATTGGCATAAGTCCAGCCAATAAATCGAAACACCTTGCATTCGCTAAGGAGTATAGTGGATAGATGAGCCGTCATTTCAGTTCCACGGAGTTTTTGGAAGAGAATTCATGCATTTATAACAATCACAGTCTGTTAAAATAGATCATGATACGATTAAAAGAGTTCAAGAAATACGGGCAAACCTAAATCTTCTAACCGTTAATTTTTTTTATTTATTTATTTTTTTTTTTTTTTTTGATTATGCTTGTATAACAGCAATAAACAAAGCCATTTTAGGAAGAACTCAAAAAGTTTAGCTTTGTGTAAACATTTTTGACTATAACTTTAAATGAAAACCTGAGCTAACCTGAGTGGGCTGTTCAAATTTTCACGACCACACATATCGCAGCTTCTGAACCAAAAGCTGGTGTTCTCTTTTCACTGGTTTCACTTGTTCATCCAAATAACTGATGCTGACGGAACAAAAGTACTAGTAAGAACACTAAGTCGCACAGCATCCCCTATATGTCAAATTAAACGTTTGAAATACTCATTCGCTCGTGGTTTGTTTATTATTAACATCTTTGCCAGTGAAGGTAACAATATCTGCTATTATTCAATGCGGTTTGTGTCTGTGTTGTAACGTTGCGATATTAACCAAAGACAACTACGTAATGTAGATGTGGAGATAGATGCCTATAAGCGTCAATGAACATAAATATGAAGATAGTATTGCCATAATAGATAATGTTGTACTCAATGTCATTTTGTGATATTACTTCAACAACGGCCCTCGCACATCAACAGTTATATTTTGAATACCATTCTCGATATGTCGCCATCCAATCATATCACTTAGTTTTTTATTGTGGCGTTGCAAGCAATAATTAGCTGAATTATGTCGAACAAGACGATAAAATATGTAAATTTTAAGAGTTGCTTCAACTTAGAGAAAACATATGAATCTGGAGGAATCGTAACACCGATTCAGTTTCCTCCGTTGAAGGTTTCGCTTAATTCTGGAAAGTTTCACTTGTTTCTATTCCTTTTCATGGAATAGATTCCCGCAGTATTTTAGATGTTCTTACACTTTTTCGCAGTATAAGTCCCGTTATGAAAACACATCTGGTTTGTTTGGTGGCTCCTTTATTTTCAATGTTTTTTAGTATTTATACAGATTGTACTTATTCTAGTTTTCTTTGTTTTACATTATATTTACATTATTTCACATGCAGTATTTTCTATACATATTTGATCTTTCTGACCATACGAATCCTATTTTATGACTTGGTTGATTAATGGTGTGGGGAGGTTTTACGACTCAGTTGGAGGGCATTCTTTGTGTGTGGTCGGTTGGTTGAAATACTGTAGACTGCATATGATTATGTAATTTGGGTGCGTTGGGCTTTGTTATAACAATGTAAGCATCCCATTCTTTTAAGCATTTCCAAATAAAAAGTAGAGAAATTTCAGTCATGTGAACTGACTTATAAATACCCTCAGCTACGTTTATCACATTTGTTTTCAAATGCGTACATTAAGGTAAAGCTCGGAATAGTGTTTGGGATAATATTATCGCGTTCAAAGGTTGAGCAGCATTATTTTAACTTTTAATGCATGTGAGTGCTATGAGAAGCAAATCCGGATATTGCGTTTCGCTCTGCAAAATTTGAGGATTGACTATCTGACAGAATGGGATTGTATAGGTATTACCCATTCAGCGGCAGTGCTAAGACGGAGTTTAGGAAAGTCCAAAGTTTCAGTGTCAAAAAATTGTGATTAGAAAAAATTTCTTAGAGGGATAGGCAAAATTATTTCCATGCTGCTGTTTAGGATAAGAGAGAAGAAATATTACGACCGACCAAGTTTAGATGAATCAATCATATAATTTCAAAATTATTGAAAAAATATTGTTTTACATTTGCAACATTATGTGGGAATTAACAGAATAAGCGTATTTTGCTCGTTAAGCTGCATTGAGGGAATGTATTACAATGTAAAAAGATTTGGCGGATTGGAGGTCATTTTTTATAAGGATGATTATTACTTATCCACTAACTAATCAGCTAACAAGAGAGCGGACATGGCTCAAACGTCTTTGAAAATACCGGAACGAAGCGCGGAGCATCTCCAAATGGTATACTTTTCTGTTATCAAACGACGTATACCCCTAAAACTATGAAAACCTCAAAGAATGTATTGTGTGACTGTTACATCAAAACATGACAAAATTCAAAAAAAACATGTGTTTGTATGAAGGCTATAAATATTAAAGAATTTATGGGTTATCCATTTAGTGGTTTCAATACCACCGGTCTGTTATTTATTTAGTGAAAGCTTTGCCATTTATGAATATGGATCGTTTAACAACCGAAGAACGCGTAAAGTGGTGATTCAAATGTGGGCATTTTTCATATAACGGGGTAGTCATGGTCGTCTTAATCGACCTATGTACGTGCAAGAAATTGGCAAGATTATAAAGAAATTTGAAGAGACTGGAAGCGTTATAGATTTGGTCAGGCCTGTGCATCATTGTAATGTGCGCAATGCCGAAAATATCACTTCTGTTAATGAAAGTGTGGCGGATAATCCGAATTTGTCGATTCCATGGCATTCTCAGGAATTACGCCTATCTTACGGTTCATTAGGTGCATTTTACATTTTGATTTGCACTTCCATCCATATACAGTCCAACCCATGTAACAATTAAAGCCTGCTGACCATTCACAACGCCGTATATATGCTGATTGGATACTACAGCAACAAGTTTTCAATGCTGATTTTTCGAACAAAATTTCATCAGCGATGAAGCTTATGTCTCACTTGGCGATTACGTCAACAAGCAAAATTGTCGCATACGGGGCTCGGAAAACCCAGTGATTGTGGAAAAGCCATTGCATCTGGAAAGTGACTGTTTGGTGCGCATTACGGCCTGGAGGTGTCATTGGATCGTTTTATTTTTTCGATAGTGACGCTGGAGGAACAATTACCGTCAATTCAGAGCATTATGGCCGCATAATGACCGACTTTTTTAGCCTGCAATTGAAGATTATAAGCTGGACGAAATATGGTTTCAACAAGACGGTGCCACGGCCCACACAACACGACCGATTTTGGCTTTATTGCATGAGAAGTTTCCAGAAAGCGTAACTTCATGTTTTGTACTATACCACATTTACAGGGGTATGTGGGCAGATAGATCGGCGAATATCGCTAAATCGAACTATAAAATTAATCTATATCAATTAATGTTATTAGCACTAACCTAATATACCCAGTACAAAATGTTGTGTGAGAATTAAAAACACCGGAACCATTAAAAAAAGAACAATCACTCAGGGACGGCGGTCTGTCCCTTTGTTCTTTCACAACACCTGTATTTTCTCTAGTGAGAACCAATCACTTATTCTTACACTTGTTTGTAGTGCAAGCCACAATTCACGAGATCACTTATTTAAGTTGAATTCTTTATACTTGCAGTTTTTCGTAGTGCAAGTCCCAACTTATTTAAATTAAACACGACTGCTTTATTTGGGTCTGAGTTGAGTTCTAATTTATTGAATATGAATTTAGTCTTAACAATACCACAGTTTACTTTTATCTTTCTTTATTTCCCATCTGTGCAATATGATGCGCAGATGGCTTTTAGTTAATATTTACAATTTTATAGTTTACAAATTTATTATTTCATTCTCATGGTCTCTAACTTCTGTTGCTAAAGTTTGCAATTTATTATTCATTCTTATGATCTCTAATTTCTATTGACAAATTTTACAAATTCTTATTTTATTCACATGATCTCTAGTTTCTGGTATTATTGTTCTTCATCGAATGCAATTCGATTCGCTTTTCGTCTACAAATTATGTGGCTTAAAAGGCATACGCACGGTGCGATCACCTGATTCACTTAGCTTTTGCGTGGTCGCCTTTGGCTGACATATATATAATAATGTTATATATAATTTTTCCATATCTAGGTAGCTTAACGATGAATACAATATTGTTATTAAATGTAGCCAAATCCATTTGTGTTCTTTCCAATTTTTCGAATGTTATATTAAAATTTATCATTTCCCTATCTCATCATCATTACCAATTCTCTCGTTTTTTCTACTGTTTTCTCAATATGGTCAAGGAGATATTTAAACTGATAAATTTTTTCCTTTCTAATGTTCTGATTCTTCATCTCACTTACTAGCCCCATTTATTTGATCAACATTTGGTTCTGTTTGTTATGTAGTGCTGTCAAGTTTCCTGGTTGATCATTGACGTGCGTGTTAACTCCGATTTGAGCGTTTGATTGTGTGATAACGTTATGCTTGTTTGTTTTAATTAATTTTAATTTTTCTTCATTCTGCTCTCTGTCATTATCGTCAATGCTTCCATATAAGTACTTCAGACCGGTGCCCAAAATATTGATTAATCCTCTTTTGAATCTGTTTAACTCCGGGGTTAAGCCTTCTAGTTGAATTGAAAGATGTTCAATCTGATGGGTTAGATACTGACTGTCTATAGATGAGACTTCTTGCCTTATTGACTCTATACTTTCTTGATATTTTTAATATTAAAGATGTGTACGATTTCATCGTAATCTTCTTTTAGTTGTCTTTCTCCTATCTGAACAACAATATAATCGTTGCCTTGGTTCAAATCATTGATTTCTACCTTTTGCGTAGTACTGGGAAGATTATCATCAATATCGCCAACAAGAACTTTCAAAACTTTGGAAAGATTCTTCCGTTTAATGAATTTGTCTTTATGCAGTATTGTATTGTATTGTGTTTTTAATGTTACTCTGTTGGTACTTCTTTTCATTCATTTGTTTCGTCCTTAATTTCTTATGTCTTGGTTCCGTTTTTATTTCAGTTGTCTTTTTCTTAAAAATTTGATTAATTTCCTCATCTTTCTTATCCTTATTATGATATTTTATCAACTTTATCTTTTTCTCTTCTATTTTCGTGTAATCTATTTCTCTATTACTGAAATGTACTCGTATATCTATGGGTTTATGCCCTGTTGTGGAATGTATTGTTATACGCTTCTAAAGCTTTAATAGGTAAATCAATGCTATAAGCAATATCCAAATTTTATTCTCTTACTTTTATTCTCTACTATGAAATCTTTCTATATCCGAATTACCTATGTTTCTGTTTGCCGTTGTAAAATATTACTGGATCTGCTAATTTGCCAAAAAGTCGTAAATTTGTAAAAGAGGGTTCATTGTCTACTGTCAATAATTTGGGTTTCTTCATATTCAGGAATAAATTCTTAAATATTTTGATTAAATTAAGTGGGGTTTTATAGGAAATTTCTTCAATGGCTGCATATTTTGAAAATTTATCGATCATAGTTACGTACATTATTTGTTTGCTCAAATACCATATATCCGCATGGTAGTTTCTGTTTTTTCAAAAGGTAATTTTAATGGTTTTCTTTCAATTTTAAAGTTAGAAATTAAACAATTGTTTATACATTTGGTAATTTTCTTCTTCAAGTTTGTTTTTTCTATTCCCGGATGGTTAATGTCGAACATATGGTGTTTTGCTATTATTTCCACCAACTGTTCGTATTGAACATCTGTAGTCTGTTTTGTCGTTAAAATTATTTCAAGTTATCTAGTATTTATGGGGGCTTCTTTTAATTCTTTATATACTTCTGTATTTTTAGTAAGTTGTCTATTTTGTCACAATTTATCGCCATGGGTTATCTAATATTTGCGTTATTAGTTGATCATTCAAATTCTTATAAGCATAAATAATTCTATTTTTGTCAAATACTTTCCCTTTCTTTTTTGCGTTTTCACTCGACGTCTGTACTATTATTTGACTCTTAAAATGTTGTAAAGGACTTTCCGAAATCTTAAATAGGTCACTGCTGTCTTCGTCAGCGCTGTGCACTATAGGTATAGGTGAACTTGATCGTTTGACTTCTGGTAATTCTTTAATTTGTTTCGTATTTAGATTGTTTCTTTTCATAATGTTCTTTCAACGTATTTTCTTGTCTATATGTTTTATCGCATCTTTTCTTATATTCTTTTTCACAGATATCACACCTGTATGTGCCTTTTCCTGTCAATGAATTACTTCTCTAATTCAAGATAAAGCATCTGCTACATTATT
Source organism: Philornis downsi (assembly GCA_019455685.1). NCBI lineage: Eukaryota > Metazoa > Arthropoda > Insecta > Diptera > Muscidae > Philornis > Philornis downsi. Next base: position 2,186,333 of record JAHXMU010000717.1, on the reverse strand, counting down.
TTATTTTGCTTTTACATGCAGTATATTGAACTCATATTCGTTGAGTTTCAATTTCCATCTGATAAGTTTAAAATTAGGTTCTTTTATATTTGCTAACCATATCAATGGTTTATGATCTGTATGTAAGTCAAATTTCCTTCCGAATAAATAATGCCCGCACTGTCTTATTGACCAAACAATTGCTAATAATTCTTTCTTCATAGCACTGTAATTTAATTCATGTTTGTTAAGTGTTCTTGAGACAAATTCAATAGGTCCAGATGATTGAGCTAACACAGCTCCTATAGCCTAATTACTTGCGTCTGTCTTTAATGTAAATGTTTTGTTTAATATAAACTTTCTGTAGTATCCACTTAAGGCAAAAAAGCTTTGAATTTCTTTGGGTATTTTCGGTATTGGAAAATTCTTTATGTATTCAACCTTTTCTGGATTTTGTTGAATGCCGTCTTTTGTTACAGTAAGCCCTAAAAAGCTTGTTTCCCTCTTTAAGAAGTCGGATTTATTTAAAGGTACCTCAAGGTTTGCTTTTCTTAATGTTTCAAAGATTTTTTCTAAGTTCGTAATGTGTTCTTGAAGTGAAGTTGAAAATATTAAAATGTCATCCATGTAGTGTAGTTTACACAAAATTTGTTAATATAGTGTTTCAGTACGTAGTTCATCATTCTTTGAAGTGTGGCTGGTGCATTTTTTAATTCGAATGACATTCTAATGAATTCATAATGTCAATTTGCTGTAGAAAAAGCATTTTTCACGATCTTTAGGGTCAACCTTGATTTGATAGAACCCTTTTGTCAAATTTAGAATTATGAAATAATTATTGTTCGGCCTAATTTATCCAAAATGTAATCAATGGGATAGAATATTTATCGTTTATAGTAACTGCTTTGAGTTTTCTGTAATCAATAACTATTTTCTATTCTCTATTTCCAGTCTTATCTTCTTCTTTAGGTACAACCCATATGGGGGAATTATAAGGGGAAGAGCTGTGTCTAATTATTCCTTGCCGTAACACCTCATTCTTTTGTCGATCTACTTCTTCCATATGAATATGGGTTTTTGAATATATTGGTCCTATGTTTGTTGTTTTGATGGAATGTTTAACTCCACTAGTGAATGATAAATTATCTCCTGCATGATAAAATGCATCTTCATTATTTTGTATTGAAGTTTCTATAGCTTTGGCTTGATCAATTCTATTCTATTCCTAACATACTGACTTGATGTAATTTCAGCAGATTTTCTATATCTTGTCCGTCCGTTTCTTCATCTCTTTCATAATATATTCTAAACTTGTTGTCATGTATCGTTATCGTTTTTTCCATAGTCTATTTCAGCATTGTTTTTCCTGTAACGTTTGAAATTGAATATCCTACAAAAGGTATCTGATTTCATGCTGCAGTTTTTATCATTGTGGGATTCTGTGCTGGGTTAATAAATTGGGGTGGCCAATAGTCCGGATTTAAGAGGTTTTCAGTGGAACCAGTGTCAATTAATAATCTGGTGTTTCTTGTGACTCCTCTGAGGGGCATATAAGGAAGTTGGGTCCCCGTGAGCTTTGACTATGACTGATGGATGCTGATAGTTTTCGAAGTTATAATTGAGGGGTTGTTGTAATCTGTAGCCTGATGTACGAGGTGTGTTCAAAAAAAAAAAAAAAAACAAAAAAGAAGGAAAATTTTCAAATTTCGCGGACTACGTACATTCGACTTTCGATTCTTATTATTTTTTTTATGTTGGTACACTCGTCTCGAAGATATGTTGACGGTTTTATCCATATAGCGTGTTTAGTTTGTTTGTGAGAGGCATAAATAAGACTAGTGTTTTGCGTGTTCGGCGATCCGAGTTATATCTTTTCAGTTGTCGCAAAACACCATTCTTTCATGGATCTCTTCAATCTTGGGAACAGGAAAAAGTCGCAGGGGGTGAATACGATGGCTGAGGCATGATAACAATATTGTTTTTGGCTAAATAATCTCTCACAATCAAAAATGAGTGAGCAGGTGCATTATCATGATGCAAAAGCCATGACCTTTTCCCCACAATTCCGGTCAATTTTTTCGTATTTCTTCAGGCAAACGGCGCATAACTTTAAGGTAATACTCCTTATTTACCTTAAGACCTTGTGGTAAGAACTCCTGATCACTACCCATGGTAATCAAAGAAAATAGTAAACAAAACCTTGACATTTGATCGAACTTGGAGTGCTTTTTTGGCCTTGGTTCTCCTGAACTCTTCCATCGGGACGATTGGGCTTTGGTTTCGATGTCATAACCATATACCTATGATTCGTCACCACTTATGACTTCTTCTCTTCTCTTCAACTTCTCTAATTTTGATTCTACTATTCTTCATAACAATTTTCTTCTCTTTCTCAACATTTTCATCGGTTGTTGATGCGCTGGGGCGTCCAGAGCGAGCGTCGTCATTCACATCTTCTCGACCTTTTGTGAAAAGCTTGTACCACTTGTAAACATTTTTTTGACTCAGAGCACTCTCACCGCATGTCACTGCCAACATTTCAAATGTTTTGAGCACTTAATTCTACTTTTTACACAAAATTTGATGCAACTTCTTTGATCGCCGAATTCGCAAAACACATGTCTTATGCCTCTCACAAATACACTAAATATGCTGTATGGATAAAAAGTAAAGTTAGCAACACTGTTTAACAACAAAAAAAGTTTTTAAGGTTTATACCCGTACCAGTGCGTGCTAGTAGTACTAGCTATTTTTATAAATCCCCCAAAATTAATAAAAAGTTCAAATTATATCCAGCTTTTCCAAGGTGAGAGTATTTAAACAAAATTGCCTTGCGGCCACCCGCAGTACGTCCTTGTGTTTTTGTTTTTGCGAATCACATCAACAGCTGTTTAGCTGAATTGTGTGATTCGTACAAAAAAATAGTTCGAATAGAGTCCAACCACACGCAGGGTTTAGCATACCTTTAGGCGTATTTATAAATGGACAGGGTTACCGTGTCTACTCCCCCAGTTGGGGAACTCTCAGTTAACACGCCAAAATCGTTAACAATACCGAAACCTACTAAAACTATAATGACACCAGTACTTAATAGTCCAAATGTAAATTCCCTTACGCCAGGAAATGCTAGAAATCGTTATGAGATTGTAATTTCTCATAATGAACCCATTGTATCCGAGGAGACAGCAAACTCCTGGACGAAATTCCATCAAAAAGGCCTCGCAGTCCAAACTCATCCCCGAAAAATCGGAAACAGGCCACTTTGGATGAGTACTGGTTGGGTGATCGATCAAAAAATCAAAATCGATTTTCTGGGCTTGAAGTCGATGAACAGCTTAAACAAAAGGAAGTCGTTCACAAACCTCCTCCAATTTTTCTTGATGGTGTAGTTAAAATCCAACCACTAATTAAAGAACTCAACTAAAAGGTAAATGAAGGATACGTTCTTAAGGTACTAAACCACAATAAAGTGAAAATACTACCCAAAACTCCGGAATTCTTTTCGAAAATTGTGAAAGTTTTGGAAAATAAAAATACAGAATTCTACACTTATAAATTGAAAGAGGAAAGAAATTTTAAAGTAGTGTTAAGAAATCTCCATTATTCGACAGATGCGAAGGATATTGTTGATGCTCTTAAAAATTTAGGACACAACGTCAAATATGTCCATAATATAAAAAGCAGGTATACCCAACTTCCCTTGTCATTTTTTAGGATTGAATTAGAGCCCCATGAAAACAATAAGGATGTATATCAAATCAAAAGATTGCTTGACACGATTGTGTCTTTTGAACCCCTTCGACCAACGAGGGAAATCGTACAATGTTCTAATTGTCAACACTACGGATATACTAAGGCTGGGTGCCATAGAAAACCCAAGTGCATTAAATGCGCTGGAGAACATCTATCAATAAATTGTTCTCGAAAAGCTCCAACTGCAGATGTAAAATGTGTTTTGTGTGAGGGAAATCACCCCGCAAACTATAAAGGTTGCCAGGTCTATCAAAAGATCATTAACCCCAATAAAACCCCTTCGGCCAAAAGAGCCGATAATTCTGCCCAGCAGAAAACAACATCTCGCGTTGTTTCTGATAAAAATGTTACCTTTAGGCAACCTCCTGGTTATTTCCCCGTTTTACCAGGCCCTCGTAAATCTGGCAAGCAGCCTGACAAACATCCCTCGTCGTCGTCCGGTATAGTCAGCCCCTCTTATTGCTGAAAAGCAACCTGGCACCCCCTTGCTAGGCTTTTTTCCCGCCTTAGGTGCAAATTACCCGGCACCTCTACAAGGCAAGGCCGCCGAAAGGCGCCATGGATTCACATATGCTGAAACCGCTAGAAACGGAAACAATCCAAGACATAATATAAGAGAACCTGATACAAATCCAACAGAGAGCATATTGATTACTACACTCACTGATGAATTCCGCGAAATGATGGCTGTAATGAAGCAGATGATGCAGCAAATGACTGCAATGACCACAATGTTGGTAACCCTAATGTCTAAAATGCCATAAATTCGATCGATTGATAATAGTCTTGTGGAATGCAAACGGGTTATTTAAATACAACCTGGAAGTCAAAACACTTGCAGATATGCATAATATCGACATTCTGCTTGTCTCTGAAACTCATTTTACCCGTAAGGATTATTTTTCTATAACGAACTATAAATTCTATCACACAATACATCCAGATGGTACAGCACACGGAGGCTCTGGAATACTTATAAGAAACAACATAAAACATCATTTGTCAAACCCATATGCAAGGGCGGAAATACAAGCCACAACAATAGTGGTTGAAGATTAGTCCGGCCCAATAAGTATCTCCGCAATATATAGTCCCCCCAAACACAAAATAAGTTGTAAAATGTACAAGCAGTTCTTCAAAACACTTGGTAATACCTTTGTCGCAGGTGGCGACTACAATGCCAAAAACACCCTCTGGGGCTCTAGGCTAACAACAACAAAAGGTCGTCAACTTCAATATGCAGCTGAATCAATGAACCTATACACGGTATCAAGTGCACAACCGACTTATTGGCCAACAGACTGCAGCAAAATCCCCGATTTACTAGATTTTGGTGTGACAAGAGGTATTAAGAAAAAGACAGTGCAATGTGAATCCATTTATGACTTGTGGTCTGACCACACCCCAGTAAAGGTAACTCTGGGCAGAAAAATATTGCCTGCATCAAGAAGTTGTGTACTCCATAATAAACGAACTGACTGGAATCTCTTTCGACATTTGGTAAAAGATAATGTAAATATACACATTACTTTAAACTCAGATAACGATATAATAAATGGAGTTGAGCAGTTTAATAATATTATCCAACAAGCAGCTTGGAATTCTACCCCTTTGAATGAAAAAAATATACCCGAACGGAACAAAGTTCCATTGAGTATAAGAGAAAAAGTGGCTGTAAAGAGAAGGGCAAGAAAAAAGTGGCAGAGAACTAGATATCCGCCCGATAAAGTGGTTCTAAATAAGTTAACAAAAGAACTCAAAGAGATCTTAAGTGTAGACGATAGTAGAAAAACTGATAGAGATCTGGAAAATTTAGATGCAACTGCAGCTACCGACTACTCTCTATATAAACTAACAAAGCGTACGAACAAGTCCATAAAACACGATCCCCCTATTCGAACCATACAGAATACATGGGCTAAAAGTGATTCCGAAAAAGCTGAAACTTTCGCAAAACATCTGAAGAAAGTGTTCGTACCTAATGAACAACATGGTAATGACACTTTTTTAAATGAGCTGCACAACTTTCTAAATGAAGATTACCAGATGGACTTGCCTATTACACAAATTACCACCTGCGAAGTTAAAAATATAATTGCTGATTTAAAAGACCGAAAAGCCTCGGGATATGACTTGATAATTGCTAAAGTCTTAAAAGAATTGCCTCAGGAAGGCTTTCAGCTTCTAACAAGAATATACAATGCAGTCATTTTAAAGTTGTACATTCCGCCACAATGGAAAATATCTCAGGTGAAAATGATACGAAAACCAGGAAAACCACCTGAAGAAACCTCCTCATAAGCCTCCTACCTATACCATCAAAAGTCATCGAAATTTTATTTCTTGAACTGATAAATAAATCTTTCGACACGAAAAAGTATTGCAATGTGGCATTTCTGGACATTTCACAAACCTTTGATAGGGTATGGCACGAAGGTTTATTATTCAAGTTGAGGAAAATGTTACCCACGAATTTCTTCATTTTTCTGAAATCTTATTTATCTGAACGAACCTTTTTTGTTAAACACGGTGAAGACATGTCGGACATGCTTAAATCGCATGCGGGAGTACCTCAGGGCAGCATTATTGGCCCTACCTTATATCTGATTTTCACTTCGGATCTACCCACAGAAGAAGGGACTCTTATCGGAACATTTGCAAACGATACAGCTGTTCTTGCCACTGACGTCAACCCGGATCAAGCATATAGAAAATTGCAAAAACATCTCGATACCATAAAAAAATGGCTGCAGAAATGGAGAATAAAGGCAAATGAAAGGAAATCGGTTCAGGTAACGTTTACACTTCGGAGAGGATGTTGCCCTCCCGTGTCTATTAATAATGTTGAAATACCTCAAGCAAATGATGCAAAATATCTAAGCATTTATTTGGACAGAACACTGACTTGGAGAAAGCATATATTTACAAAAAGACTGGCCTTGGGGCTCAAACTAAGATCATTAAATTGGCTTTTGAATGGCAAATCCAAATTATCCCTAGATAGCAAATTGAAAATCCATAAATGTGTCTTAAAACCCATATGGACATATGGAATCCAGTTATGGGGGACTGCAGCGAACTCCAACCTTGAAATATTGCAACGCTTTCAATCCAAAGTACTGCGAACCATTACCGGTGCACCCAGATACTTCTCGAACAAACAATTGCATAGAGAATTGAAAACACACTTCATTAAGGAAGAGTCCAAAAATACTCCGCTAGATACATGAATCGTATTCAACAACATCCGAATCAGTTGGTGTCCAATCTGATGAACGAAACACCATTATTTACCAGACTAAGGAGGAGAACCACACAGGACCTGGCTACTCAGGACGAATATAGCAGTAGAGACACTCAAGGAAGTGTTCCCGAATAAAAATAAAATTTTAGTGTAGTATGTAGGACAATGTGAATATTACTGAATGTCCAAGGACAGATTGTAATAAATACAGAATTTAAAAAAAAAAATGGATAAAACCGTCAACATATCTTCGAAACGAGTGTACCAACATAAAAAAAATAATAATCGAAAGTCGAATGTACGTAGCCCGCGAAATTTGAAAATTCGCCTCATTTTTTGAACGCAACTCGAAAACTGTTGGTTTGGTTGTCTGGCTTGTTGAGGGTTGTGATAATGTTGTCTTTGTTGTTGCTGCGGTGGTGGCACATAAATTCTGGGTTCCCAGTTAGATTGCAAGTGCCTTTGCCGTTGTTGTGGCTTTTGTTGTTGCTGTTGTTGGTGTTGGTAGTGGCTGTAGAACTTTTTATTTACAGATGATATTTGATGATGATCCTTCGATGGTCTGGTCTTTTCCTCGTTTAAAAATCCTGATTGAGATAATTCATAAATTGTCTCTTCCATTGTTTTGGGTTTTAGTGCGCAAACAGCTGTTCACATATTACATATTATTCATAAAGATTTTAAGAGCCGTTTGTGCATTCTTGTTCACGTCGGAAATTCTCTCCTCTTTCCTACATTTTTGATTTAATAGGGCAAGTTTGTGTAAGATGTAGTTATAAAAGTCTAATGCTTTTCCGCGATATTGCGCTGCTTTGAGGTCTTCATAAAGTTGGTCTGATGTTTGGAATCCTCCGAAGTTCGTTTCAAACATGGACTTAAAGTCTGTCTAGTTGTTTAAGTGAGGATGGATCTCCACAGCTCTTCGGGCTTTTCCTGTTAGCTTGCTTTTTATTACATTTATGCGCATTCGTTGTGCTTGCTCGTTATATAGGGATAACGTTGGGATGATGTCATCAATGTTGATACAGAATGTTAATAGGCCTTCTTTCCTTCCGCCGAAGTTTTGTTGTTTTCCTAAATGTTTCAAGGGGTCAATGTCTAACATCTTTCCCTGATGTGGTTGGCCGCATTTGTCAATACAGGATTTGGTGTTTCACCTTAAATTGATTTTTTCTTGTTTTCTGGCTTCTTAATTGACTATTTCGTTATTTCCTTTTTTGATTTTTTTTAGTTGCTTTTATTTCAAATTTTGAGTCGTTGCTTTTTAATTATATATGTTCCTGTTTCTGTTCGCTTGTGTCTTCAATTTTTTTTTTTTCACTATTTACACTTTCACATTTTACAATAGCACTAATTGCGTGAAAACTTTTTTGTAGTATCACGTCTTTTTCGCTTAATCCTTTTTCGATCACAAACGTTCACATGTGTTTGTTTACATGTGATCGTTACATTACATATCATCAGAAGAGTGGTTTAGTGTGTAAAAAACCACGCGGGTGATGACAAGATGATCCTTCAAGTGGCGACAGAGGAAATGCGCCCTTGCTCCGTGTGCATGGGCTGCTACAGGGACTTACACGAAGTGATAAAGATAAGGCGGGTGGTCTGTTGTAGCATATTAACAAAAATAGAATATTAAATAAGAGCGGTTGAAGTGACGATACGATAAGAAAATTCATCCTTTCTCTTTTCAACTTTAGGTTAAGTTAGCTAAGTAAGAATTTCATGTGTAGTACTTAAGAAGTGGTTTTCAATAAAGTATTTAGTGTCCTACAATCACGTAGAGTGTGCAGACAATTATTATCATAAATCTATAACAAGTTGCTCCTTCGAGTAAAGAGTTTTACATCACCAGTGGTAAGAGACTCTTGAAATTTTTAACGGCTCCTGAAAAATACAGAGGAATGAAAAAACTAACATTGGAAAATATTAATACCAAAGATAACTAATTACATCAAGATTCTGGAGGTCCAGAAGGATTTGGGCGATAGGTTGATCAGCATGCGAACTCAGCAAGCAGCAAGAATGTGCGCCTAGCTGCTCTCGCAAACGTAGAGGCATCGTTTCTCACTACAAGAGAAATGTTCACCAAAAATCACGATGTGCTCGTGCAATGGGGAAACAAAAGCTATGACTATTTCCGCAATAATTTTTATCAACACACACAGACTACTATAAAAGAAATTAAAGTTCTGATGGACAAAGGTTATTACGAGCTTACGGTTATACGAGCAGCAAGTGAGAAAGGCGAGGGAGATTCAGCCGTTAGAAGACGTGTTGAAATGCATGCAGCAACAATACTTGGCTTTAGAAACGGCTGGGGAGCAAGTGGCATTTGCAAAGCAGGGTTCCAGAACAGCGGGTAATACGGCCGCTAGCAGATTGTGCTATTTTTGTGACAAATATGGTCATGGAATCATGGAAAGTTTAAATCGAAGACCAAACCTAAAAACATACATGTGGCGGCTACAAACATTGAGGGATTTTGGGAAATGGAGGAGGTGGACAAAGAACACCCCGATTTAAGTGAAGACGTATCGTATCGTTAAGGATGCAAGAGATATAGTTGTGGCGCTACCATTAGCAGACGATACCGAACTGGGAGAGTCGAGACCTCAAGCAATGGTACGATTTTTAGCTAATGAGAAAAGTCAGAAAGGAAAAGATCGTTGAGGGCTGAGTACGTCAAGTTCATGAGGGAGTACCTGGAACTCGGACATGTGGAGCAAATTCCTATGCATATAAAAGGCAAATATTACTTGCCACATCAAGCTGTGGTACAAGAAAACAGTTTGACAACTAAAGTGAGGGTATGTTCGATGCGTCTCCTAAGACGTCCAACGGAAGTAGCCTCAATGATATAGTGTATGCCGGGCCAAAACTTTAACGGGACATATTCCATATAATGTTAAAGTGGAGTCTATGGGGATACGTCTTAACAGCAAATGTCTAGAAGATGTACAGGCGGATTAAATTGAGGAGAGTGGATCAGGAGTATCAATACATATATTTTTTTTCTATTCATTTTCTTTATTGAATCTTTCTTTTGAAATTTACAATAAGTATTCAAATCTTAATCCTATCTTAAACTAAAATATCCTGCCATTGGCGGATCTAATTTTTGGTGAGCCGAATTTTGTATCACCGGACCAGGTCTAGCCGTATATGACCGGGAAAATGTTGAAGGTTTTGAGCGAGTGGATTTGAGTGGGAGGACAACTTCGATATATATGACCTTGTGTATCTTATCATTCCGAATATACCATGGGGCACCACAAATTTGGCGCAGTATTCTTGATTGTCTTCTCTGTAGCTTATTTATGTTAGAAGCCGATGCCGTTCCCCGCAACTGGATGCCGTATGTCCATATTGGCTTCAATATGGTTTTGTAGATAGTGAATTTATTTTCCAAACTGAGAGTATACTGGGAGCCAATAAGCCAGTGAAGTTGAGCCATTTTTAATCTCAATTGAGTGATTTTTGAGCCAATGTGAGTTTTCCAGATCAGACGTCGATCAAGGTGAATAGCCAAATGTTTAACATGGTTATGAACGGGTATGGTACTACCGTGAATAGTGAGGGCTGGGCAATTGTTCTGCCTAAGAGGGAATGTAACCTGTACACTCTTAAAGGCATTTACTTTTATCTTCCAATTTTCGAGTCAAGATGCTAATGTATGTACATATATGAGACTGCAGTTGTCTAGAAGCCATTAATGGGCAAGTGCTAATGCTCATGAATGTAGTATCATCAGCGAAAGTTGAAGTTTGAATTAGGGAATGAACAGGCATGTCAGAGGTATAGATGGTATGTAGTTTAGAGCCTAGTACACTGCCCTGGGAAACTCCTGCTGAAACTTTTCTGTGAGTTGAAACAGAGTCCTTAGATTTTGCTATAAAAGATCGATTCTTTAGATAGCTCTTCAGCAGCTTATGGGTGTTTGTCGGTAGAAAAGAGACTATTTTGTAAATAAGGCCTTAATGCCATACTTTATCAAAGGAGACGTCTATAAAGAGAGCTGAGCAATATTTCAGATCTTCTAATGTTTTTCTGATCTGGGTTACTATACGGTGTACTTGTTCTATTGGAGAGAGGATAAAACTAGGCCATTAAAACAATATCGCTTGAACACAGCCACGTATGGAACATCGGCAACTCCGTTTCTAGCAGTAAGGTCCCTAATGCAAATAGCTGAAGTTTGCGAGGATTCTAGATTAAAGGAGATCATAAGCCAAGATTTTTATATGGACAACTTGATAACTGAATCAGATAGCGTAGATGAATGCAAATATGTACTGCAAGCAGTTTCAGAACAGCTACGAAAATTCAAGTTTAATCTGAGAAAATGGCTGTCGAATGATAGAAAAATCATTGATATTGTTGAAGATCGTGGAGAAAACAATGTTATATTGATTAAAGATGATGAGTCTATCAAGACTTTGGGAATCCAATGAGATCCACGTAAAGACGAATTTTGTTTTGAAGTCAACTTCAACCAAACAACGGACATCACCAAGCGGAAGGCGCTGTCGATGGCAGCAAGGATATTCGATCCAATAGGATGGTTGTCTCAAATAACGGTGGTGGCAAAATTGATTATTCAAAACTTTGGATTTTGAACTCGGCCTGAGATGAACCATTACCAGATGAGGTTAAACCGGATTGGCCAGAGTTCATTGATAACATAGCGGCCCTTCAAACAATACGGGTACCCAGGTGGATGGGTACAACTAAGATTTCACAAATTGAACTACATGGATTTGCGGATACATCAGAAAAGGCGTACACGGCGGTCATATATCTAAAGTGTGGTTTGGAAGTGAAATTACTTGCAGCTAAAAGTAAGGTTATCTCTATCAAGAATAGGAAGACATTGCCGAAACTGGAATTATGTGCAACACATTCGTTGGCACGATTACTGAAAAAGGTTTCGGACATTGTGGATCGCGATCTGGACAGCAAAGACGTGTAGGAGATCGTCTACAAAATGCCCATATGCAGTTTAATCAGAAACATCCCGTGATAATTGACAAATCACATTTGACAACAACTACTGTACGTGCATAACATCTGATAACTTTACATGGAGGGAACAGATTGACAGAAGTAGGAAGGAAATATTGGATTCTGGATTCTGAAGGAAATATTGGATCCATTAAGAAATGCATACGTTTATGTCCACAATGTATTCGATATAAGCAGGAAGCAAATCATGGGCAATCTAACAGAATCAAGAGTAACAGAAACAGAGGTCAGAAAAGCTTTAAAGGTTATATCGCGGTATTTGTATATATGACGACAAAGGATATGCATTTGGAAGCTGTGAGCGATTTGACGACTGAAGCATTTATAGGGGCATTGAAAAGGTTCTTTGCCAGAAGAGGAAGGGTATGTATAGGTATAGTCACAACGAAACCAATTTTGTAGGTGCAAAGAGCCGATTGGAGGCTGATATAAGCAGGCAGGAACAATGAAAGTTCAATGCCGTTTCTTGCGGAAGGAGTGGAGTGGCATTTTATTCCCCTGCAACCCCTCATCATGGAGGTATTTTGGAAGCAGGCGTGAAAACTGTTAAACGTCATCTAAAATGAGTGATCGGAGAAACTAAGCTGACATTTGAAGAGATGAGTACACTGTTGTGCCAAATAGAAGCGATTTTGAATTCAAAGCCATTGGTGCAAATGGAAAATGAATACATTGAGTCACTGAGCATTTTATTCCCTGCGCATTTTCTGATTGGAAGACCAGTAATTGATGCACCAGAGTAAGTCAATGATGTCGTTGGATCGTTGAATAAATGGAAACTAATACAAAAGATGAAGAAAAATTTTGGCAATCGATGGAAGGAAGAGTGCCTTCCAACGATGCAACAGAGAAGGAAATAATCTATGTGAAGACGTAGTAATTTTAAAAGACGAATCAACTCATCCAGCAAAATGGCCATTAGCAAGGATTATCGAAACGCACCCAAGAAGTGGTGGACGGATAGTGTCTCTTAAGCTGCAGGGTTGAATTTTGAAAAGGCCAGTGCAAAAACTATGACCATTTATAAAGGCTGCGGAGAATGAGAGCAGCACTGCAGCAGCGAATGTTCTGGCACATAAGGGCATTCCGAAGAAAGCGAAGATGCAGACGATGGGTATATTTTTGATGGTGTTACTCGTAGCATCGAGTAATGCAAGTCAGCTACCAGTGATTGGAGGAGCAATCACAAAGGTTTCTAGTAGCACCGCTATTTTCTTGGATCACATTGGACCTAACGGACAAAAGTTGGTGAAGATGCCGTTGCAAGGAATTATGCTTCTGGGGCCAGGCTGCACTTTCTGAGTAAAAGGCGCACTTACGACAACTCCGTTCAAGCTCGAATCGGAGAAAACGATAGAGAACAAGGTGATGCTATTTACCAATGTGGATCGCATAGCTAACTTCAACATGACCTCCTCGGATACGATGACCATAGACCATACCAAGGAGACCGAGCAACTGAAACAACAGATTGAGGAATTGAAGAAAGAAAAAGTTGTGCTGAAGGATCTCCAGTTTCATCAGATTAGCGGGTACACGTCCTTGGGTATTGTATTGGTGCTTTTAGTACTCGGAGTCACTGTATATTTTTATGCTAGTTGCAAACGGTACAATTAGCTTTTACTCCAACCTTTAGGAATTATTTTATGCAAATATGGCATGGTTTTCTTATATTTAAGATGCAATAGAATAGCTCTTAAGAGCCCGGAAAAATGTTCACAAATGTTCACATGGGTTTGTTTACATATAATCGTTACATTATGGGGCGACACAAGAACGCACATGAAGCAATGTAATAAAGATAAGACATGTGGTCTCTTGTAGCGCCTTGAATATCATCAGAAGAGTAGTTTAGAGTGTTAAGAACCACGCGAATGATGATAAGATGTTATATGTATCCTTCGAGTGGCGATAGAGAAAATGCGCCCTTGCTCCGTGTGCATGGGTTTATCCACACTGCATCTGAATGTTCTCTTATGGGAAGCTACAGGCTCATACGAAGTAACAAAGATAAGCGGGTGGTCTCTTGTAGCATATTAACAAAATTAGAATATTTTAATAAAAACGGTGAATAGTGGAAGGATTGAGAAATGTGGACTACGAAGAAAGTGCGCAATTTCTCTTTCCACCTTTAGGTTAAGTTTGCTAAGTAAGAATTTCATTTGTAGTACTTAAGAAGTGGTTTTCAATAAAGTATTTAGTGTTTACAATCACGCAGAGTGTGCAGACAATTATTATTATAAATCTGTAACATCCTTTTTCATAGAATCAGAAGGTTCACTTTGCGCGGACTTCTTTTTATGTTGTGCGGTAATCCTACCGACTGCGCCAATTACAAACACCGGAACCATTAAAAAAGGACAATCACTAAGGGACGGCGGTCTATCCCACAATATCTGTATTTTCTCAAGTGAGAACCAATCACTTATTCTTACACTTGTTCCTAGTGCAAGCTTCAATTCACGAGATCATTTATTTAAGTTGAATTCTTTACCCTTGCACTTCTTCGTAGTGCAAGTCCCAACTTATTTAAATTAAACACGATTGCTTAATTGGGGTGTGAGTTAAGTTCTAGTTTATTGAATATGAATTTAGTCTTAACAATACCTCAGTTTACTTTTATATTTTTGTTTGTTTCCCATCTGTGCGACATGATGTGCAGATGGCTTTTCGTTATAAAATTTTATATATATAAATTTTATAGTTTACAAATTTATTATTTAATTCTCATAGTCTCTAACTAACTAACTTCTGTTGGTAAAGTTTGCAATTTATTACTTTATTCTCATGATCTCTAATTTCTATTGACAAATTTTACAAATTATTATTTTATTAACATCATATCATATTTATGAAATTTAACATAGCTTATGAATTTCCTACTCCGTGACTACTTTTCCAGGAGACTTATTAAATTGTTTGTGTGATTTATAGAGCACCATGAAATATTGAGGTTTGGGCACCAATTTATTTTGCAAATTACGTTCACTATTTCGTGAATTGATTTACAAAATACTTAAGGAAGATTAGAATTCAAATCGATTTCACACTTAGTTAAACATGTTTGCTTAATTAAAATACATTTACTTAATCGAAGTAAGCGAGAAAAGCGCATGATGTTGTAAAAAAAAACTACATTTCCTGACTGAATTTGGAGAACACTACTCATTTTCACTAAAACTTTTTTAATAAATCAAAGAAAAAACGTTATGGAATAAATGTAGAAGAGTAACAAGAGAGAGGTGTCGGCGAACGGCAGCCTGCAGTCAAAGTGTAGCTAATGTGAGACGAACAAGAGGAGACAAAGAGCGGTTCGCGTCAAGCTTTGTCGTGTCAATTAGTAAATTTGCCGGTGCCGAACATAATATTTAATTTGTCTTATTATTATAAACTTGATATTTAATTTGCTTTTTAACTACTATACGCTATTTGAAAACTCAACTAAACTTTATGAACTTTAATAAATAAACTGAATTAATAATACTTAATCTTACAATTGGGCGCTCAACCGTCGCGGAAAAAGTTGGTCAAATTGGATTAAAAAGCTGTGTAAAGTTGTAGAGAGAGTAACCAATTTGAATAAGTTGAAATATCGTGTTGTGTTGTACCTCTACAGTAAAAGTTGAAAATTGTGCTGCAAGTAGAAACAGAGGGCAAGATAACATTGTAGGTAGATTCTGGACTGTCTTTGAGTTAATGTCTGTGCAGGAGGTAAACGAAGATTTCCAGTCATCGAGTTCAACAACGCGCGAAAGCAAGGTTAAAGAGGACAAATTGGAGGTAATAAGTGAGAACTGTGGCGAAGAGGGACTGAGAGAAGGCGCTGAAGAGAGACTGAAAGTCGACGGCGAAGAGAGACAGAGCGTCGACGATGAATATTTTTTCCAAGCAGAGAACGAGGAACCAGCAGCGAACGAGAAAATGAGTGAAATACATGAGTTAATTAAACTTCTAACGTTGAAGTTTGAGAGAGAAGAACTACAACAATCAACGGAGGCAACAATATCAACAGCAGATATTGACAGCGTAATTGGAGACTTCGATGGACAATCTCAAACTTGCGTAGAGGATTGGTTTAACAATTTTGATAAATGTGCAGTGGCTCTCAAATGGAGTGAAGATCAGAAGTATGTTTTTTTCCGGAGAAAAATCACAAAGACAGCGAAGTTGTTTGTTGACTCTAGGAGTGTGTTTGATTACAAGGCGCTTAGAGAAGAAATGGAAAGAGAATTTCGCTGCGACTATGTGAGTGCTGATATTCACAGACAATTACGAGAGAGGCGCAAAAAGAACACCGAAAGCATACATGAGTACATGTTACATATGCGACGCTTAGGCTCGTTTGGTAAAGTGGATGATGCGTCGATTATGAGTTACATTGTGGATGGAATAAACGAACGAGCTGAGAACAAAGTTTTTTTATATGCCGCCAAAAGTTTTGAGGATTTAAAAGCTATGCTTGAAGTATACGAAAGGCAAATACAAACAAGGAAAGAAACAAAAGTAGGCAGAAACCGAAATGCTGTTGAGAATAGATACAGAGGAGGAATACGTGAATATTGCTTTAATTGTGATCTGCTGATCACAAAAGAAGCGAATGTAATCAATAAACGAAATGCTTTGTTTGTAGTAAAAATTGTCCTTAACTCCGCGAAAAGTTAGTGGTGTCAACACAGTTCAACGCCACAGTCACAGTCAAACAACACCAAAACATGCAAAAAACAATACAAATCAATAAACATAACTTTCGTTGCCTGGTGGATAGTGGTGCAGCTGCTGGAAAGATGAATTGTGTGATAAAGAAGTGTAATGACTGCCTATCGGGTTATGGTAACAAAAGGGTAAATGCTATTGGAACTTGCGAGGCGGAGATCACAGTTGATAATTTAGTACGTAAACGTAACTTCTTAGTGGTGCCGGACAATTTGTCTAAATACGAAGTCATACTTGGTTTTGACTTTATTGGAAAATGTGAATACAGTTACGATAAAAGTGGCTACAAATTTATAAAATTTCTTGAGGAAAATGATTGCACAATAAACAGCATCACTATAGAATGTGAAGAAACAGAAGCACCAATAAAGTACAAAAAACAAATTGAAACCTTGACAAACGAATATTCACCCAAGGTTAACATAACAAGTCTAATTGAAATGAAAATTGTACTGTCAGAAGACATTTGCCAAGGAGGCTACCATTATGTGAACAAAACGTCATAAGGAACTAAGTTGAAGAGTGGCTGGAAAGAGGAATAGTGCGCCCATCGAGTTCAGAATATTGCAGTCGGGTAGTCATGGTCAATAAAAAAGACGGCAAAAAACGTTTGTGCGTAGATTTTCGTGACTTAAGTAGGATGGTTCAAAAGGATCGTTTTCCAGTACCGCTGATGGAAGAGGTTGTCGAAGCATTAGAAGGAGCACGGGTGTATACAACATTAGATCTTGAAAATGTCTTCTTTCATGTACCAATTGAAGAGAATTCGAAGAAATATACAGCTTTTGTGACCGGTGACGGAGTCTATGAATTCAACAGAGCTCCATTTGGGCTCTGTAATTCACCGGCAGTATTTGTTACGTTTTGTCAATCACATTTTCCGTAACCTTATCAGAAAATGTCATGCAGATGTACGTCGATGATATTATAATTCACTCAAAAGATGAAGAAGAGGGCATTGACAAGTTGAAGAGGGTGTTAAACATAGCTGAGCAGTATGGTCTTAACATCAAGTGGGAGAAATGCAAGTTCTTAAAAACTGATATATCTATCTTGGTTTACATATAAAAAATGGATGCGTTTCGATTGATGCCAAGAAAAGTATTGCAGTGAAGAAGTTCCCAGTGCCTAAAAATGAGAAGCAACTACGGCAAATGTTAGGTCTGTTTGGATATTTTCGCAAGTTCGTGCATGGTTACGCCATACTCACCTAACCACTCACAGACCTATTAAAGAAGAACGTTACCATTCACCATTGGTACGGCGGAGATGGCAGCAATTGAGAATGTTAAAAAAATACTCACGAATCAGCCAGTGTTGCGAATTTTTTGCCCAACTGCATCAACCGAGTTACATACGGATGCGTTGAAAGATGAATTGGCAGGAATTTTGTTCCAATCATTCGATGGGAAATTGCACCCTATATACTACTGGAGTAAGAAAACAATACCTGAAGAAAGTCGATTACATAGTTACTATTTGGGGATTTTAGCTGCGTATCTTGCGGTTAGGAAATTTCGCTATTGTCTACTCGGACGAGAGTTTAAGTTGGTTACAGACTGCCAGGCGTTTAAAATCACGACTTCGAAAAGCGATTTAAATCCAGCGGTTACACGTTGGATACTGTATCTATAGGTAGAGGAGTACAAGTATACAATCGAGCATCGTAAGGGAGCTTCAATGAAACACGTGGACGCACTAAATAGAGCTCCAGCAGATATTTTCGCAATTCATAAGGAATTAAGTGCTAGATTATGCCAAGCTCAAACAAATGATGTTCACTTCAATGCCGTGAAGCAAATTTTACAAACACAGGAGTATGAAGATTATGTCATCAAAAACGGTATTTTATTCAAGACAGAAAACTGATAATGTTATTAAAAACTGTATAAAGTGCATCATGTTCAATAAGAAAACGGGGAAGCAAGAAGGAAGGATGCATATAATTGACAAGGGAGATGCTCCGCTTCTAACGATTCACGTAGATCACCTTAGGCCGTTAGATGCAACTACAAATAAGGGAGCGGCATTCACGGCAAATGCATTTCAAGACTGGTGTCAAGCAGAAGGAGTGGAACACATACTGACAACGACTGGAGTACCAAGGGGTAATGTTCAGGTTGAACGCTTGAACCGAGTAATAGTAGCTAATGTGAGTAACCGAGTAATAGTAGCTAATCTGAGTGTAGCTAATGTGAGACGAACAAGAGGAGACAAAGAGCGGTTCGCGTCAAGTTTTGTCGTGTCGATTAGTAAATTTGCCGGTGCCGAACATAGTCTTATTACTATGTACTTGATATTTAATTTGCTTTTTAATTACTATACGCTACTTGAAAACTAGTTTAGTTTTGTTTTCAGTTTAATAAATAAACTGAATTAATAATACTTAATCTTACATAAATATAAAGGGATCGGCGTCAAAGTGTTACCAATTAAAAATGCCGTAATTTTGTCAATTTCGATTTTTTTCATTTATAAACTTCTGTAGCAATCTTTAGCGCGGATAATAGGATCGGTCAGCGCTTCATACGCTGCACGAATGTGACCTGGCGGTATTCCCCTCCCATTCTACCCATTCTTGGCGAAGACCAATCTTTAAATATGGAAAAACTCATTGGATTTAAGTCCAGCAAATGCAGCGGCCGTTGTTGTAAAAAAAATGAAACCGGCAACTTTTACTTGTAAAAAAATGTTGGCTTTATATTCGGTATATTCGTTAATTTACCTTTGCGTCCTGTTCAATGAAAAGGAGTGGTGAGCGCATTGCGACGGTTCACTTGTCAAAATTGTATTTTCATTTGTACTCTAACCATGCAGAATCGTTTCGTTTGTTTACTTACTACCGAACCATAATAATGTGTTCTTCAAAAAAAAAGCAATTTTCAAAGTCACCTCCGTAAGTGTTTTAATATCTCTGCTCTTGCTAGTTGAACTGTATTTTGTGCAAGTGGTAAATCTTGCTTTTTTTATTTCGTAGGGTTTCAATCGTTGTTCATTTTTAAACATACGTCCATGCTGCGAGCAGACACATTAAAATTATTTTTCCAATTAAACTGTGCTCTGTCATGGATTACGTTGAACTCTGACCGTCAAGTTTGGAACCATTTCTGGCGATGTTGCAAAAACTGCAACGTTTTATAAACACTGTTAACAATGCTTTCATTCATACACGATTCGTTCGTCTATTGTTTTAAATGTTTTATGGAAACAGGCTGTTAAGCTTAAAAGACTATACCTCTAGATCACAAGATACAAATTAAGATGAAAATATATATACATATACAGATTTTGAAAACTGTGTACACATTTAAACATTATTTGTCGACATTTTTGTTCTGCGCGCAATGGATGTTTAATGTGCACTCAAGGTTGGTAAGCATGGCCCTAAATGTACAATATATGCTATCTACATGCCTACATGTACGAGTATATCTCCCTTCAGGTAACTTTTCTTATTCAAAGTTTTATGATATTCAGTTGGTTTTTAGGAGACACAAGATACTTCTTGCTTATTTCAAGTAAGCAAATACTCGTTTTACTTTAAATTGTGTTTCAAATGAACACCCAAGTAGTAATATGGGCACAGTATTCTCTGAAGAGTATATTCGGGCACTGTATATACCACTGTAGAACAGAAAACTGTGCGTATGATGTTTTTCTTTTATTCTATAAGTACGGTATTCTATAAGAAAAGTTTCCACGGGAATGTTTTCCTTTTAATTTTCATCTATGCGGACATTTTTACATGCTCCGAGTCAATATTTTTCACATTTCCTATATTCCTTGTGTCAATAATATCTTATTATTCTTTCATAACTAACAATTTTCGTATGACAATATTATAACTTGTTTGGGAGTTCATCCAACGTTTTTTCGGTAAACTATTAATAAATAATATTTCCCATAGACTACAAAATTATTAAGTAAAAAGAATTATGTTAGAAATTATTGTACATTCTCGTATTTTCTTATTCTGGCAAAAAGATTTGAAGCGAAAAAAGTTTATTAAAAAAAGGATAAAATTATTATACTTTTTAAAATATTAATGAAATACAATATCGTTTTAAAAAATTGCTTAAAAATCTCAAAGATTTTAATGCACATGAATTAAGTGATAAAGTATGTATTACATTTTTAACAAAATTTTGTTGACTTTACTTTTATGTTTTTAGGCAATGTGTTGCCAGATGTGGTACTACTACAAATTATAAATCTTACAATCCTACTCGGAGACCTACTAATTTTCTTGCAATGATGAAGCAATGATATTTCTTCATTTCATGTAATGGCAAACTACTCATTGCTGTTAATACGTGTACCAATTATCTACTGAACATGGTTATTCATAGTTACGCCAATAAACCGACTTGCCTGGAACAAAATATCCGTCACCAAACGGCAGCTATCATGAAATCTATCTGATGAGCCGTCATTAGAAGTTGCTTGAATGAGTGCCGCAAACATGAAGGCTTGCTTATGGACGATATTATTATTAAGACACAAATTCCCTAATTGAGTACTTTAATAACTGACAAGAATAAACATAAACTCTCTTTAATGGTACCTTACATATGCATATACATACATATGTATATGGTATATACAAAAAAAGATTATCATAAGATTGCAATTTACTTACCTTCTTAGCCATTTCGAATAGCGGGAGGATCCTTCATCGCTTAGTGACTTCTTGATTTCGGGAAATTCAAATTCATTAAGCATCGAATTATTTTTGCCTACACCGACACGTTTTTTAAATATAGTATCCGACTGCGGATACGATAGCGAGATAGCAATTCTTTTAGCCAAATATTCCGACAGCATGTATTCGTTCAGCATGTGCCTGTGTGTTGGTTTCCGTTACTGGTGATTCCAAGTGAATTCCAACTCACCTGTGATATTCCATGGCTCTAATGGCTGCGCTCAAGTTGGTACTATCGACGCAGGGTAACTGTGGGACACAGCTATTATTGCCCATATCGCTCGAATTAACCACATTTTCTCTTAGCAAGTTTTCGGAATCGTATATGACAGTCGTATTGAAATCAATGGCATTGTCAGCTCCGGCAGAAGATTGCGTTCCTCCGCTCAATGCCATTGTATTCAATGTGAACATAATCGTCCAACACGTACCACGTATGAAATTTGAACAACCCGAACTCATTGTGACTGTCAACTTGAAGACACAAACGGTGACTATTCGGTGCCATTCTATGAGACACCTGCTGGAAGGTTTGCGTTTTAAAACCGTCACGGTGTTTTGCGGTAGGCAGCAGAAACATGGGGTTTCGCTCTACATACCGAAACTGTTGTGAATAAACACATTTTAAATTATTTATGTCATTCAACAGCGAAAAAACAACTGTTCCAGTAGGGCAAATTATTTCTAAAAGCGAATCATAGCACTCGTCTCAAAACTCTGTTTAATTAAACTTCATTCATTATTAATTGAATGCAAAAAGTGTGCAAAATAATTTAATTTCTTCAATCTGATCTTTAGAGAAATATTATAAATATTAAATTACAAATCACATGTGTAATACATATAACAGTAAAATAGTTTTAGACTTTATCGGTGTCGTAAATTCCGTAAATATTATCTCTAAATCTTCCATTTTGTTTTCCCTTCTTCAGAATTTTATTCAAAAATGCAGTGTGGGGAAAACATAAGCAAACATAAAGCACTAAATTTTTTTTTTGTGCTGTGGGTTATATAGAATTTCTTTATTGTTTACAAGTAATTGCATAATTAAATAAAGTTTCATTCATTGCACAATTCAATGTACTAATTCAGCATTTATTCTTATTGTAATCGGGATCTTTTTATTGAAATGTAGGCTTAAGAAATTATAAAACAGAAAATAAATGTAGAGTTTTGCACATGCGACTCTAGCCCTGAGTAACCCAAAATCGGGCAATATTTATTTAAATTAAGGAAATTACTCATAACAGCATATTACTCATCATAACCGAATAATAACTTTAAAGTTGTTCAAATTGTATTACATTACAAAGCTTAAAAAGAAACAAACAAAAAAAAAAATGACAGGATAATTATGCCTTCTCTGGTACCTCCAATAAATTCATATCTTCCATCCAAAAGCACCGTAAATTTTTCTTCGATAGTCTGTTAGTATCAAGTCGAGTTTTTAAATGAGTACAATGTCGATAATTTCAATCGAAACCGAAGTTCCAATTGTCTAAAATTAGTTCAGTGAAAAAATCAAGGAAATACATCGATCAAAACTAATTGAGATTTTGGTCAGAAATCTAAATGAAGCATAATAAACATCGTCAGAATTACCCATTCGAGTTCGAGGTGAAGTTTGCATAATTGGTTACCAAAAATATCTGAATTTAGGTTAGAATATGGCTCGGCGCTTGCATGTCTTTTGAACCGAATTCTGAGCATTTGCTTCACCGGGTATCTTCACTAGTCTTCGTGTTTTCAGGTTAGTGGCATGTTCAAATAGCTGTTGTAGTATGTAGTATAAAAGCGCTTACATGTGCGAATTACTATCGTTGGCAGGTATTAGCCCAAGTTTTGACCACATATATTGGCGCTGCATTTGTAAATATTTTTGCATTGTAACATTTTTTGAGCTATTGGTTTTGTTTTCTGAATTGGGAATTTTTAAAACTTAAAAATAATGTTGTCCAAATGGCTTCCCCCGGCTGCTTGACACTCTTGGAACCGAAGTCGCAAATTTTGGAAAACTCGTTGAAAAGTTGTTCGCGGTATTTTGTTACTTTTGTGAATAATGTTCCTGTTCAACTGCTGTAAATTGGTCGGATTATTCTCGTAGACTACCGATTTGAGGTAGCCCCATAGAAAATAATCGCATGGAGAGAGATCGGAGCTACGTGGGGGCCATTCAATATCCCCCCTTTTCGAAATGAGTTTTCCAGGAAAAACATTTTTCAGCAGCTCTATGGATACCCTAGCCGTATGACATGTGGCCCCATCCTGTTGAAACCACATCCTCGAGGTATTGCCTTGAAGTTCTTGCAAAGCTGTCACCAAAAAGTCTGCTAGCATGTTGCAATAATTGTTCGCTCTAACCATCGTATGCCCTCTTTCGTCCTCAAAAAAGTTCAATAGTCCGGTTGACGTTATCCCAGCCCACACGACAAGCTTATGGCTGTGAAGTGGGCGTTCATGCAAGCGTCGGGCATTAGTCTCGGACCAGAACCGACAATTTTGCTTGTTCGCATGGCCATTAAGGTGAAAATTGGCCTCATGAAATTGTTGAACCGCTCTAGCATCAAATTGACAAAGTTAAGTCGGTTATTGGCATCATCGGGTTTTAATTCTTGGACTATCTGAATCTTATAAGCCTTCAAATGCAAATCACGTTTCAAAATTCGTCGTAAAGTTGTTCTTTTGACATCCAAAGACTGACTTCTCTTACGTGTTGACTGTTGCGGATTTCGCTGAACTGAAACACGAACACGCTCCACAATGTCGGCTGATCTTGCAGAAACTGGGCGACCACGAACCGTAATTGGTACTGTTGAGCCGGTTGTTTCGAACATTCTGATCCATTTTCGTATCACATTGGCGCTTGGAACTTCACTTAAATCGTGTAAACCGTGTTCATGCCGATACAAACGTCGTGCGGTAATCACTGATTTATTGTTTTCGTAATACGCTCGGACACAAAATGCACGCTGCACTCCCGTGTACGGCTCCATGGCGACTAAATTTCCAGGAAGCGGCGCAGCGAACAACATATCCCCCCGCCACCCTGCCACCCCGCGCCGCGCGTTCCCGAGAAATTGAAGAATTAAATCGCCAACACTCATATGGCCCACCCTGTATTAAAACTGAGCTACATTCTACTCTGGGCGAGTCTGTTTCTTCGCTTCCAACAGTAAAATAGCAGAGTTTAAACCAGTACGTACTATAGTGTGGTCGACCAATTGAGGTGTCGAGTAAGAATGTCCACAAAATAGTGTTGACTGAAATGATAGACATTTCAAAAAGTTTTATACATCGTATATTGACCGAAAATTTGAAGATGATTATCAATAGATAAAAAACAGCGTAGTGCAGATGTTTCAGTACAGTGTTTGGCGATGTTTCATCGCAATAAAGCCGGAGTTTTGTGTCGATTTATAACCATAGATGAGACATGGTCCCACCGCTTCACACCTGAGACAGAGGAACAGTCAAAGCAGTGGACTGAGAAATTAAAGGTAATTATCCCATATACGTATATCCGATCTCCTTCGAGCCAGAGAGGCAGATATTTTATAATGAAGGAATACATCTTATACATACATATATTTGTGCGGTATTTTGTACAAGACAAGAGCAAAATCAACACCAAACACAACTTGCTATATTTCTGCGGGACAGCGTTATTGGAGGAGTATCTATAAATATATGCACAGAACATAAGTAAGATGAAAGCAAAAGTACGAGTATATTCATTATATATCTTATGTGCATTTCTCGAACAGTAAAAGCTACTTGTGTTTGGTGTCCGCGGATAAAAATTCCCTAGCGATTTTAAGATCACAATTCAAATTCATATTTGTATGATCGAACTATTACTTGCAACCGTTTCATTGCCTTACGCCGTGGCTTCGTTTTTTCCATATCAACATCATACTTAACTCGTTCGTTTTTCCCACACGCAACATTCTGTCCGTTTATTATCATACCCACATACAATCAACAACGTCTGAACGATTACATATTGTGCTACACAGCGCATTAACACATCGCATCCCCCCCTTCACGTTTGATTCTATCTATACGTATGAGAAAATACAAATTTTGAATATTTTTGTCGAACAGTGGAGCAAAACTACACTTTTGCTTTTACATTTAAATACATTTGAACGCTTTCGGTTTTTTTTCTACTGTCTTTATTATGAATATGAATGTAAATGGTGTATCTACCTACTACCTGAATTGAATAAGTGCTTACGTTAAATCGTTATCAAAATATTTTTCCCTCGTAATACAAATATATGTATAAACTTTAAGGAAAGTTTTAATAGTCAGTCTTAGCTATGCGTGATTATGAATTATTATCGTTGGAATTAAATAATACTATTATATTACTAAATACGTAAACTCGTCTCATTGTTTGAGGCATTAAAGTGACACTGTCCTATAGTGCCTATTTTATTCAACATGAGCTCGTAGCCTTAAATGTCCTTTGAATACTACATCTGCTGCCTATTTACTATCATCCTTATTTACGCAAGTTGTTTTCTTTCTTTTTTATATTTTCATTAGCATTTGCATAAAAAAATCATTAGAATGTTCGAATTAGATGTCCTCATTAGAGCAACAGGCAGAGTTGTCGTGTTTCAAACCGAATTTTCTTCCATCTCTGGAACGGAATATTATGTTGACACCTTGAAAGTGTACAAGGATGATATTATTCACCTTTGGAATGTTCCTCGCTCTGCTTATGACTTGCTACTTTCCAAAATGCAGTCTTTAGAAGAAGAGGTGAACATAGTGGGCATAAAAATAGCGCTTTATGCAGCCTTCGGCGCTCACTTGATAAGCTTTCAAAAGCCAATAAATAGACAAACTTAAGACGAATATAATCCCCGATGTCAATGCTGCTCGTTCACATAGTCAAAATTTCACATTACCTCCATGTGACTCAGGCATTTCCTGTAGGGATTACGCTTCCCATTTTCAGAGACATGTTCTCTGCATACTATAAAAATAAACCCAGTCTCACCCCTGTAGGAAAATTATGTCACTTGGTGATGGAAACTTTAAGAGAAGCTTGGACTATTCTCAAAACTTTCCCGCTTACAAATGAAGGTTGCGAGATGGCATTTAACAATCTTGTCGACAAAAGAATCTAAATTTTTGCAAAAAATGTTGTGTATTGAAATTTTAATGATACTACCTATGACTGGAGTAATTATTTCAAATGTTATTTTTATTGCTTATTAGCTTATATATATTATTAAATTATTAATTAACTGTATTTTCTTTGAACTACCAACTGTCAAAATAATTATGCCAACACGTAAATTCATTTTTCCCAATTCCTACAATTCAAATGAGAAAAGTATATCCTTCTTTTTACCTTAATAAAGATCATAAGCTGATGAACAAGTTTTCAAATTGTTCTTTAATACATTAGAAAAAAACATTTTTGCCGACTATTGTATTAAGGGCACTACTATGCCAAAGTAATTTAAAGTATTTTATACATTCACATTACATCAATCGGAAATATTAATAAGTTATTGTATTTTAAAAAATATGACAAAGCTTGCTGAAAACTTTGTACATAATAGGGCACTTTGGTACTATTTGACTCACAGGTGATAACTTTTGTCATATGAGTTCAAACGACCTTCATGTCTGGGATATAGGGAAATTGCATTTCTCCGGAAATCGTCTAGTTGAACATGCTACGGAAACTCCGGTGTGAATTGAAAAAATACAACAAAACGATCGTGGCCATTTCTATAAATTCTTACAATTAACGTCATAGTCAGACATGTGAGATACTTTGGGAACTTCTCCGATTTCCCAAAATCATTTTAGTTATCATCCAAAGCAACTTGGTTCTAAAAGGAGGAAACGGCTTGAATTAGTGTATGGGTTGCAAATCACCCAGTCACAGTCCAACTGGAAATTGTTTGCTGAACACACAATCATCTTCTTTTGATACGAAAGAAACTTTGGATGAAGGATTTGTAATGAGGATCAGTAAATCTATTTTATGGAGAAAAAGTTAACGGACTGTACTTGACTAGAAAAGTTTTTTTTTTTTTTTTTTTTTGTTGTCTCCCTGGAATTGTGATTAGTCGGAATCTTTTGCAATGAAGTCTTCGAATTGAGGTTTGACGAATGCAATGTTGATCAAATATCTACGACAGACTCTAAGGTATGGTAACGCAAATTTAGGAAACGGTCAATGTCTTTTCAGATTGATTAATTGACTAATATAGATGGAGTGTAAAATTAGGAAACCAACTTGAGCACAGATAGACGAAAATAACATCCCAGTTTCCTGTTTCTCGATACTGGCTGGCTATTGCAAGTTTTATAATTGTCGCTTAATATTGTATTATAATTTTTTTTTCTCATTATTTGAGAGGCGGTCACCTCGATGTGCCTGACGAACACCTCAAGTAGTCGTGTAATGGTTAAATCTGGTAAATGCTTCTCAATCTGTGACGTTAGGGATCACCGTTAAATTGGAGTTTCCGATGAGTGGGTTTAAAAGTACACTGCGTGTAAGCGCAGTGAATGTGAAAAGTTCTCCATGTCTCATTCATTAGATGGAAGGCAATTTGTTTTTTATTGCCAATATCTTAGGCAATTGAAGACCTAACGAAGTTATTTATTTCAGACATTTTGCCTGTCTTTTGAATATCCGTTTACAATTAAAATTTAAAATATTAACAAAAAATTAATTATTATTAATTAATTAATTACGTCTGGTTACGTCGAGGGAATCGCGCATACTCACCCTAGTATAGTAAAATTGATTTGCTGTTAAAATACTTCTGCCGCATCAATACTAGCTCTAAAAATATAAATATTTGATGTTTCTTCAAAAGCCTAATCTTTCCAACGGAGTTTTGGTTCACCTCTTCTGCGCCGTCCATCGAGTTCGTTGTTTAAAACTTTCCATGCCGGAGCATTTGGGCCTATCCGCACAACATGACCCAGCCAACTCAAACGCTGTACATTAATGCGTTTAACCACGTCGATGTTAGTATATAGCTCATACAGCTCATAGTTCGTGCGACGCTGATATTCTACGTTAACGATGATGGGCTCATATATTTTCCGGAGTATTTTCCTCCCGAAAACTGCCAGTACTGATTCATCCGCTTGTGTCACAACCCAGGATTCTGCGCCATATAACAAGATAGGTAGAACCAATGTCTGGTTTAGTCGGATTTTTGTTTGTGGAGAGAGAGCTTCATCATTGAATCGCTTGCTTAGCCCATAGTAACATCTGTTAGCAAACAATACTCTACTCTTTATCTCCATGCTAACATAATTCGTTTTGATTACAGCGGAACCGAGGTAGGTGAATTCATCCACCACACCAAAATTATAGTTGTCAACGTTCACACAGCGTCCCAAACGTTGTTCGTTGAAACCAATAACTTTGTTTTATCCTCGTTTACCACCATACCCATTGCTTCCTTCTCGATGATTGAGAAGGCTGCAATAACCTTTTGCAGTTTTCTGTCAATAATGTCTATGTCATCTGCATATGCGAGTAACATATGGCTTTTGTTAAAGTTGGTACCAGACGTGTTAACTTCAGCTTTCCTCATAACCATCTCCTATCTTTACAGAAGACTTCGTGTCAGTCAGCGTCATCCTACAAAGACGTATAAAACTCAGACATGGCCACAAACAGTTTTTGCCGTATCGGGCTATCGAAGGCAGCTTTATAATCGGCAAAAAGATGGTACGTGCCGATCTGTTTTTCTTGGGTCTTCTCCAGAATTTGTCGCAGTGTGAATATCTGGTCAGTTGTTGATTTACCAGGTCTAAAGCCACACTGATAAGGTTCAATCAGGACAGTTAGAATCGGCTTTAGTCTTTCATATATCACAGCTTTGTTGTTCTTAAGCTGCAATACTGCTGTTATGATTTCTGTTTGGCTTAGAGCTGGGCAATTTATGCCATCGTCGACAATTGGGTTGATTTTCTCACTCGTGCTGCTACTCGGAACTAAAAGCTTATAAAAATTCTTTCTCCATAATTGCAACACATTCTGCTTATCTGTGACCAGATCCTCCTCGCTGTCCTTACAGGGGGGACCCCTGTTCCATATCTTGTACTTCTTATCTTTTGGTAGAATTTTCGGGCTTAACAAAACAAAAGGCATAACAAAAGTATCGGTCTCCCTTCTATTGGAACAAAACATGCACCGATAATCAAATAAAAGATTTGCCAAAATAATTATGGCGACGACTGTACTTTAGAAAGCCTAACATAGAGTTGGAATTGAAACTGAAATATATTCAAAATTATGTCCTAACTGCCACAGGCTGACAATGCACTTTTTTTTAGGACGTTCACTGATGTGGGCAGTTAATTACAAAAGTTTTCGATCCTTTTTTAATGAGAGTTATCTGAATATTTCGATGACTTTTTAATACAAGAAGATTGCGATAAAACACGTCGAAATAATAAAACTTGAAGTTTATCTGTCAAGAAAAAAGTTGGCACTCTCACAATGACTTTTTAGGAACTTACAAGTTTTTGTTAGAGAATGCCGTGTTTGACCGCGAATTGTAATTTCGTTTGTTTACAGTGCTCGATTTTGTCAATTTATCTCTGTGTTTTGCGATTTTTATAATGGGTAAAATGATCGAACAAATAATTTTCATTTGGAAACTGAATTTCGTGCGGTTTTCAATTGAAGTTAAAATCGATAAATTCTACGATTTGGTAACCGAAAATCGTCATTTAAGTTCGAAAGAGACAGCCTCTGAATTTTCTGCATCGAACGAATCAATTCGTACTATTTTACATACGCATCACCTCTCGACTAGATCCAAAAGACCTTAATTTTATTCAAAAACTCGGTAGCGTAAAGGTTGCTGAAGACATGCTAAGATGAGTCAATTCCGACTCCACATTCATAAAATACGTTATAATTATTGATGAGACATGAATTTGTAAGTTTGATATGCACACCAGTCAACAAATATTGGAATGGCGCCTGCAACTGAAGTGAAACCGAAAAAAAAAATGTTGAAGTCAATCAAAAGTTTAACGTAATGTTGTGTAATGTTTGATTATCGCGGTCTTGTTCGCTCTGGCCAGAAGGTCAAAATATAAATGAAGAATATTACCTGGATGCTGCACCGCTTTAACGCACCACCTCATAGGGCTGTCATCGTGGTCAAAAACTCGACAAATGTCATTGAACGGCCACGGTATTCACCTGATATGGTTCTGCAGTCTATTTTCAATTTCTAAAATTGAAATTAAAATTTCGAGGCATTCGTTTTAAGTCGATAGAAGAATTCACGGTTTATCAAAGTATTATGACTTTACACCAATTAGGCGAACTTTTGTTGGATCCCTCGTAATCCAAACAACTACAATTATATGTAGAATTACACAAAACGGAAAGAAGTGCTCCGCGGTGTAAAATAAGTATCGTCGGAAAACACACACACATACATACACACCATGTTTCTTATGTGTTTATCCTTTTTTCAGATGAAATGTTTCTGTTATGTTTATATTTTTTTCCACGTTATCTGTTTATTCCTGTTTAATAATCAAACAAATCAGCTGTTCGCAAATGCGCAAATAAAAACATAACGTAGAATTCTTCAGCAGAAATCAGTCAATTTTGTAGTCATTCCAAATGTTTTTCACAAATCAATTTCGAATAGCTGACTCGTTAAGTCATGTTTCGTTCGGCTAATATCCAGCTTAATAACAAGTAGAAATTTTTACTGACATTATCTGCAGATATTCGCTGCAAATATTTGCAGAATAGAAGACTATAAATTAGCACTGTTTTAGCTCTTTCAAATATTGAATACATAAACAATGAACTTAATAAATAAATAACAAGTAAAACAAATGTGGGTGGGCTTCTTTAAGGTTAGTGTAGTGTCTTCCAACGGAAAGCCCTAAAATGACGTTATTAATATACTTACACCTGGAAAGCGCGATACGGGAAGTCTCACACGTCAGGAGTATTTGGCGGACAGTGTGAACACAAACAGGCTTCATCTCGACACCCCCTCTCGGCTTACAATATCTAAATTGATTAATCAAATTGAGACTGGTACGTTTTTCACGATAAAAATCTTAACGAGCAAGTATTGCGTGCATCAATTGTTGAATGTTAGCACAGCACATAAGAGGCCATTAGTAAAGGTGATACAGCACTTAATACCACATCCAACCCTCAAATACAATGACGGATAAAAGTGTGATCTCAGCAAATTCCTAAACAAACTAAGCGCATTGGAAAAACGAAGGAATGATTATGAAACCGCTACTGCATTTTCTTATTTTTAGATGCAGTATTTTCCACAGTTTCTACTGAACTTGTTATGAGGATGATATAGTTGTTATTATATAGTTATTTTTTTCTAATTTGAGAATAGGATGTCACACATGAATGGATGGGGACGATAATATATACTCGTAATTTTAGAAAAATCTGAAGACATTTTCTGGATTTGGAACATCGTAGTTATAAAGCGGAACCTGACCTTATCGTGATATGCCTAAATAATTTATGAATGGGAAAAAATCACCATCCTTTTGCGTTGGTGCAAAAAGGTGCAGGGTGCTACAATGGGTGTAGTGAATCGCTCGATTTTTATAAAATATTGCTTTGAATTAAAACACAATAAAAGTAGGAAACTTAGAAATTTTAGAGGTTCTGCCGATTTTTGTTAATCCGGTCAATTTGTATGGGAGCCACATCTAAGGTGTGATTGTCTACATTATTTTGCCAATATTTCTGATGTTGCAATAATACATGGGAAAATATTTCTTTTTGAATAAAATCGAAAGAAGGATCTCAAATCGGATTTCTTTTTTTGATGGGATTACTTTGGTATGAAATGACAATAAACCCAAAAATTTGATAAGGCTTTGTAGGCGATCAAACAGTCAGATAATGCATCAAGCAGTACGATTTGTGCGCGTTCCCCGGCAGAAGACAACGGTGAATTGGCCGAAGATACAATTCATTTACGCCTCGCAAAGGCATTACAATTTCTGTGAGCGATTTTAACGCTCAAATAGGAAGAGAAGATGTTCTTAATTCAGCTGTCTCAGAACTATTTGAAATTTTGGAACCTGAGTGGAATCAGATTCTAAAATAAAAATATTCACAAAGCAACTTGGCTATCCCTTGATTATAATTGGTTTAATCAGATTGATCGCGTGGTAGGTAGGTTTATGCGAGCCCGAAACTACCCACTAGTTGCGAAGGGCCTCCATGTTTTACGGAGAATTTTTCTCTGGATGACTCCAAGAAAGGTTTTATCGGCTTGTATTGCAAATCAGTGACTCATCAAGGCATGTTTTAGATCTCAATATGTTTTAGATCCTGTTTGCAAGCAATATTTTTCTTTAAAACAATTTACATGATTCTCCTGGTGGATATCTTAGCCACTGTGTACTGATCGCACTAGACGTATTATAATGAAATTGGCAGCTCTTCTTGTCTAAGTGGACTTGAACTATTAGTTAACTGGAGCTAACAATTCTGGAAGCAAGCCACCGCAAATGTCGGTAATTTCGATATTAACCACAACCTACGTGATTCTCTCAGTAGAGGTCCAACACCAATCAATCAGGCGATTTGGCCGTACAGACCAAATCACCGATGGAAGCTGCAAAGCAAAGTTGCTGCCAAATTGTGATGTAAACACCATGCTTTACGGGAGGTGTTGGAAAATTTCAAACTTCTTCTTTCGACGATAGTGAATAGCAACCACGTAGTCTGTCTGAACATTTATCTCCTTGATACGGATTGCGACAAAGCAAGATGTCTAATTCTGTTACCACTTCATGTTAGTTAGAATAACTTTGTTAATAAGCGCGAAAACTAAGAATTTACGGAATTAGGTGCGCTACTAACTATAAAACTAACTATTAAAATGCAACTGCAAAACATGTTTACAAATGGTTCAATGAAAGTAATGCCCATTGCAAGCTACTACTTTTTCCCATCTTTCTGGCAAAGCTAAAATTCCGTCACGGTAAAACGGTTCATCTTTTTAGGCTATCAACGAGTCTAGCCATTCCTTGATGTCGGCATATGAGTGGAACTGCCAGACCGTGTGCCATTGAACGGAACAAGTGATAATCGGACGACCCAATATCTGGAGAAAATAGCGGCTGGGGTAGTACTTCCCATTTCAGCGTTTAAAACTACGGAACCAATCTCTTTAAATGAAAAGCAGCATCTCCGTAAACGTTTTGAAGCTGTCGATGAGCTTTAGCCGACGTTTTCTTGACGATTATTTGGCACAAATTCATACATATCCACACAACTAAAAGAATATGACGTCAAAAAACACTATTGAATGTTTACTATATGTATATGCCTAAGCTTGGCTTATGATATTTATGTTATGGCAGCTGGCGCCACCTTTCAGCAAATAGCGTGAACTTAGTTGCGCGCCTAATAAAATATACCAAACAGTCAATGCACGAAGCGTCGGTTAGCACAAATCTTTGGCTGAATCTTTCGTTATTTTCTTTCCTAACATAAGCCTATGTAGTACTGTGTTTGAAATATAATCATCAGCGCCAGTTCTGTTCTCCTCGTGGCATCTAATATATTACCTACTCAGAATGTATCTACAAATTCGTTTATAATTGCTTTTGTATCGGAAATAAATACGGTTTTTACTTGCTTAAAAAGTAAGACGTAAACGTATTGTCACTCTCAATCGGAGTAACCATTCAACTGATCAATGAAGTTATGAAGGTTTCCAGACCCAGAGCTGTTTTCGCCTATAAGTGTGTTTAACAAATCTAATTTAGACATAAAGCAACATTTACATACATTTTTCCGTAAATAATTATTTACTGTATTTATCATTTTGTTGGACTCTGTAACTTGGAATAAAGTAAATAACAAACAAAAATGGTTCAATGCATTATTCGATAGGAATCGCAATTTACATCATTACATACACCATGCAAACAATTTGGGAATCTCTCGTCAGTTCAGCAACATCCTTTGTCAGTTTAGCGACATCTCCGACACCCATTGCCCTAAAGGCTGGTTCTATACAAAATTCGCAGTGAAACTCAATATAAAACCCAGGTACCGGAAATAATTGTTATAGTTGGAACTTTGAATTAAAAGTTCATAAGAAATAAATGTGATAGAAATACTTTAAGCACACAAAAATATTGGATGTGACCTTATTTATCTAATTTCCTAATAAACTTTGATTTTTTGATTTTTATGATAAAAGTTATTTATGACAGTTCTTTAAGATTTTTATTATATCTGTCAAAAAATAAAAGTTACTTTTGATTTATATTATACATATCTAGCCACATATAAGAGTTATTTTTGATTTTTATTTTTCAGTCTTCAAATAACTGTCATAGATGATTTTTGAAAATTTAAATTATTTTTTTTTATTTTACCACACACAAAAATAAAAATTAGTCTGAATTTAATTTTTTTTGGACGAATTACAAAAGTTTCCGAAAGGCTTCTATTTTTTGAATCCATAAACAAAATTGGTGACGGGAAGGGGGCGTTTGCCCGTTTCCATGCTTAATCTTAGAGTTAGAAACATCGTAGTTAATGCAGAAAATGCATTGCAAAAGCGCATTCGCAGTTAACTTAATCGTTTGTTTTCAAAAAATAAGTAAAAAGCCGCAACTTATCGCTAGATAATGTTAAAAAAACCTTGGTGTTTACAAAAAAAAAAAAAAAGTCCAGCATAACTTGTTAATATGGATTCCGTACACACTTAAATTCGTTACAAGCGAATGAAATGTGCGGTCGACACACAACTGACACATATATTTTGACTGATGAACTGAAAATGGTTTCATCATATTTGGGTGAATGGAGGCTGAAGAACATGCAGATATAAAAAAGTGCATTGTGATGAAACTACGGCTGGTCATACTTTAGAAGCAGCACTGTAACTAACCTACTCTAAAAATACTCCCAAATATGTGAAGTCTCAACAATTTTTGTTTCCCGCACCTAAGCCGAGTTCAATCCAACTACTGCTAAGGATCTCAGTTGATTTGAAGTTTTCACACTTGCTGAAGCAAAAGGTTATTATTTAAAGCTACGAGAAATAAAAGTCTTCAGGTGGTTTTTATATTTCAACAGAAAAATTAAAAGCCTAAGGCTGGTATTTATTTTTGATTTG
This sequence comes from Philornis downsi, assembly GCA_019455685.1. Taxonomy (NCBI): domain Eukaryota; kingdom Metazoa; phylum Arthropoda; class Insecta; order Diptera; family Muscidae; genus Philornis; species Philornis downsi. The sequence continues at coordinate 2,150,752 of JAHXMU010000717.1, read as the reverse complement.
AGTTTGAAAGAAATCAGTTTTTTCAGTATTCTTGATTTTTATTTCAAAAAGTTGTGAAAAAATCATATTGAAGAACAGAAAAAGTATAAATCAAAAATAATCGTATTTCCGAGAGATATCATAAATACAAAAAATAAATGATATTTTCGAAGAATTACTATAAAAATCAAAAATATCGATTATTTGCGATTTCGCAAATTTCTTAAAGAAATATGTTTTTCAATAAAAGCTATTCAGACCTTGCAATTTAAAGCTAAATTTTTCGTCGGAATTACGCATTTTCGCAAGAAACACCAAACATTTTTTGTTGGTTTCCAACTCTAAAATTAAAACAACTTTTTTTTACGCATTGTATATTTGTAAATTTGTAAAAAGAATGTTTAATAAAAAAGACAAATTTTGCAAACATATTCAACATATTACGGCGTAAAAAACACGTTGTTCCGATTTCAATGTTGGAACTGCCGCTAAATTTCTTCACGATCCTTCGTGAAGAGAACATAGGTCATAAATGAAGCGGTGAAATGTCTTTCAGCGGAAGAGCGTTGTCCAAAGTTGATTTTATTCTCATCACATTAGCAATTACTAAGCTGGCCATATGAAATACCATAATATTTTTTACATAATAAGGTCTGCTTCTGTGAAAACTGTTTTGAGTCAAAGCATTAGGTTAATATTTTTTAAGTTATGTTTTATTGCGTAATCATTAATACTCATACATTTACTTTACTACAGTCCTACGTCTACCAAATGATCCATTACCAGTCATTCCCAGTGCTATGAGCAGTGAGTTCGAAACATCTTTTACCAGCATTGGCAGTTTGTATGACTCAAGCTGAGCTGAATAATCTAATTCGTGATTTACATTTAATGAAGCAAGACACAGAGTTACTAGCTTCACTCATGCAGCAGTGGAAACATCTTGCAGTTGGGACAAAAGTAACAATCTGTAGAGACAGAAACTTGGAAAATTGGCTGCATATTTTGAAAAAACAAACTCTATTCTATACTGTACTGATGTTAATGGTTTATTTCAAAAAATGAATCAGGTATATGGCGATTATTTATTGATGGCTCTAAGTACAGTTTACAGGCTATTCTTTTGCTTAATGGGATTGAAAAACCATCCATATCAAGTGCTCATGTTGTTAATACAAAGGAAAATTACGAATCAATGACTGAAGTTTTGACATTACTCAAATAAAACGATAATAAATGGAAAATCTGTACTGACCTTAAAGTGTGTGATTTAAATTTCATTGTATACTCGTATATGGTGTGGTATGCAAAGAGGTTTCACAAAATATTGTTGTTTTCGTCATTACGTCAGAACAGAATGGCCAAAAAAAAACTGAGTATTCACCAGGAAAACAAAACATTTCAAACAAACCATTAATTGATTCAAATGACGTTCTTCTTTCGCCGCTACACATAAAATTGGGCCTTTTTAAGAAATTTGTCAAGGCTCTGGACAAAGACGATGCAGCATTTAAATATTTGTTAGCGGTTTTTCTTAAAAGTGGAACCTGGATCGTACAAAAACATTTTTTTTGTATCTCGAAAACCTGACATGATAGAGAAAAACCGACTACAGATTTGAATTCAGCCCACAAAATGGCCCTAGGAAAGATATTTGGTTGGTCAAGTTCAAAAACATTCTTTGCTAGTGTAATACATGTAGGGGACCAGGGGTTAATAACAGGAAATAATTGAATAGAACAGAGGGGGTGAGCCACGATAGAAAAACTGACGAGAGAACTGTTTGTAATTGCAAGCCGAGGAAGACAGTTTTAAAAGTAGAAGAAGGCAATTGGAGTTCAAATCCCACTCATGATAATAAATGAACGATAGACATTATTATAATTTTATAAGGTATGCTGCACAATTATAGCACACTACACTCATCTTACACTTTTATTCCTCTTCTTCTATACCCTGTAGTACGAACTGCCAAATCCTTAAAAAAAAACACCAACCGCAGACTTTACCTCTTCATTGTTGGGAAATCTTTTAATACTGATCTATTTTTTCAAGTTTGGAAATAGAAAATAGTCTGAGGGAGCTAAATTTTTAATAAATAATTTTGGGCATCGCAATAGTGAATGTGCGAACTGGAGCATTGTCTTGATGAAGCAACACCTTCCTTTTCGCCAAATGCGGCATATTCCCATAATTTCATCACCTAAACGCTGCAATAAAATAGCATAATATTTGCCGTCGATGATGGACACGACTTGACTATTTCCTGTCTCAGGTGTAAAGTAATGGGCACATGTCTCATCCATGGTTATAATTCGATGCAAACATTCGGTTTTATTGCGGTGAAGCATCGCCTAACTCTCTGCTGAAAGATCTTCACGACGCTGTTTTTGCTCTATTGAAGGTGCGCGCGGCACCCATCTTGCCCACAGCTTGTTTATCTTCAAATCTTTGGTCAGTATACGATGTATAGCAATTTTTGAAATGCTTATCATTTTAGCTAACTCCACCATTTTGAAGATTTCTGTCAATTTTGTTTGTTTTAGTAATTACTTAAGTGAACTGAAATCGCTCGAATTTATGCAAAGTGCCAACTAATGTAAATCATTTATTAGTTGATTTTATTTTGCTGATGATGATATATCACTCATACTTGAATTAACACTCAGAACTCTCAGTTTTGGTTTCATGTTTATGTTCAAATTGCATTTTGTTCCTTCGCTTTTTGAATGAAGAAGCGACCTTCATTACCGTCCCCTCCAGCTTCTTTTGAAATAAATTTCAAAAAGACGTTGTTCACGGATTTGGCTGGTCCGTTATGCTTGATTTCTGCAAATAAACCATTAAAGAATTCCCAATATTGGAAATTGAGGAACTGTGGTTATCTACAGTTCCTACAATCTAATAATAATAACATTTAACTTCCTGCTGGTATAGAAATCTTAATTCGAAAAAAGTTCAAATCAATATTCCTGTTTTAAGATTATGACTTTAAGTCGAAATGCCCTAAATTTTGAATAAGATCGAGCAGCAGCTCAGTTGATATGATTCGACCAACTTAACTTAAAAATTACGCCAACATTTTTCATCTGAGCAATAATTTAAATTTTTCATAATTTAATGAAATTTGCAATTTAATGAAATCTGATTTCCTTGGATAAAGACAGACTCCAAGTAGGACAAGTAAGAATTTTGGGTACATCACTGTTTGATCTCTGAAGTATTCTATAAAAAATTTAAAGGACAATTTATGTAGACGTGCACATTATTAAAAATGTAATCAATCGTGAGCAATTGACACATCGTCAAGTAGATGTGTCCGATGAATACTTCAAGCAGTTGAGTAATCGACAAAAATGTTTTTACACTGACTTGCAGAACCGTCTTCAAGCAGTAGGTTACTTCAACGAGCCTACAAAGTAGAACGCGTATAAAATCACTGAATATGGAAAGCTTTCCCATATCCCATATTCAATTTTTATGAGGAAAATTACGAAAGATCCCCGGTGTGACATCGATATCCTGGAATAGTTTGACAATAATATAACATGCCAAACAAAAGCTATCATGACATCATTATGGGGCTTGGATAAAAGTTACAGTTATTATTGATTAATATATGGAAAATCTACTTTCAAAATATGTTTGTAGCAAGTAATATCTTCTTCAGACATTCTCGTTATCAACCAGCTACTGGCGAGCTTCAATTACATCATCGATAAGCTATTTCTAATAGTATATTGTTTTTTACGAATACTTTTATTTAAATGAATAATATTATGCATATGTTAAATACCTGCATAAGGTTTCTTTTGACGTCGAAAAGCTACTTACCTAAAGAATTTTTGTTGGTTATCATCATTTTATAAGAATGCTTAAAATCTGCAAAAATAGCAAACCCACTTATCGGGATGTTGAGATTGGCTTTATATACAACAAAGAAGTGGAACTTGTCGGCCAGTTCTTAGTGGGTCTATTCCAGGTTCTATTCTGATGGGCGGCCGTCACTTTTCAATAGTTCCAAATTCTGATGTTGTTTCGTTACCTGGCCTCATCATCTTTTCCTTACTTAGGTTTATGTGCACTACGATGAATGGAAGAAATTATTGCTTGTATTTCAAAGTTCAAGCGTCCAATATTTTGCCACTTGATCTGAAACTTGGACAACACTTTAACTTTCATGAGAATTGAGTAATGTTCGTAATTTAATCTATTTATAGATTGGTTAAAAATTGTGGAAGATCCAGCTACAGTAGAAATTTGGGAGTTACAGAAACCAAAACAAAAAACCTGTTACGAATGATATAAATATGAATTGAGTTAAGTAGTCAATTCTGCATAAAAAAGGTATGACGTCCGCGATTTAAAACCAAGTTTTAAAATTGATTTTGGAAACCGGTCCAGAAACAAGACGGAAGCACATTAGTGAGGAACAGGATAAAAATTTGCCTTCTACGAGTATATTTTTACAATAGATACTCAATATAAGAAACACCAAGAGAAACACATTTTTCCTTCAACTGCTGGTCACATGCGTTTCTCTCTTCAATATGGTTAGCAAACACTTCTACAACGTATCTCAAAAAAAAGTTTATTTTTACTGGATCTATTAAAAAAATAAGAAAGTGTTCACCGAAAAAGTGTTTGTTAGTTATTAAAGTACACAATTTGAAAAGGCATTCCTTGAAAATAATATCGTCCGAAGGCAAACCCAAGTGCCTCAAGGGTGCGGGCTTATTGGCGTAAACTCTAGACTTGAGATAAAGTGCTTCGTCGTATAAACAAAAATCAAATCCCAAATGACTAATAAATCCCAAATTCTAATAATATTACACACAATTTTTTTCCTACAACCAGCGACTTGAAACTATAGCGTTCTTCGCTGACTTAGCTCGTTTCGGCCGCCGGAGGGTGCCAAATGTAGAGATTTTAGGCGGAAATTGTTGAATATGAAAACGTATTTAGATGGAACGTAAAAATTAAATTAAAAATTCAAAGTCTAAAGTGAACTTTTTTTTTATTAAGCTTTCTAATGGCCTTTATGAGTCTAAAACCAACTTTCTCATAAGTAGAGCTGAAAGCAATTCCAAGTTTTTGATGACGATTGCGTAATTGTTGGTTGATATTTGTTGTACATATGCAAAAACATATACATTTCTTAACTTTTATTAAAATATAAAAACAAATTGGGAAAATTAAGCATATACGAGTATGTGAAAATTACAGACATGGTTATGAACCCAATATTTGTTCCAAATCACATGTTTTATTATCCATAAGGTCCGTTTTTATGGGAACTAAAGGAAGGCGTTGTTTGATTCTCTCTAAACATCCGGTTTAAGCAAAGGTGAGAAATGTATCCAGTTTTCTAAAATTTCTACAATGGTTCGTGGAACTTGAGAAAATTCGACCAAGTATTCATGCCCCTTCCCTCCTATGCGATTGACAGATTTCACACATATGTGCGTAGCTTCATATTTTTCAAGAACTTCTGCTGAGTTTTGAAAATGAAAGTGGACTGCTTTGCAGCTCCACATAGGGTCGCTAAGTGAGAAGACCCATTTTTACCACCTTCAGAAGGCTGTATTTGTAAATAACAATTTTAGAATGAACACAAATGCATTTGTCATAGTTAAGCGTGGTGCATGGTTTCAGAACTGAAATTATCAATATTTTTTTCATGTGCACATGTATTAAATTCACTTTTGGGCAAGGTAAATTGTAAACTTAATTCTACGTTCTAATTCTTAAAAATATAAGAACTTTAAAATTGCCCCCAACTCTTCTGTGTGAAAAACCGTAAAAGAAATGTTGACAAAAAGGAATTGTAGAGAGCTCTTAAAACAGCCAATTTTTCGAAATTTCTCAACATTTAAGATATCTCTTAAGTCACTCTCGCCACTGATGATCGAAAAACTTTTCCGAAATCGTCAACTCGAGATTTATAAAGATCTGGTCCTTAAACTTTAGTTTCGAAATTGTGGCGGTTTAGAATGATTTATAATTTCATTGTCTAACATCTTGATAATGACACCTTGCGTAAATTCACAATTTGTTGAATTGTGCAATTTTTAGGGCTGGGCATATAAACAAAAATGAAATTTATGTAGTTTTGGCCAGGATAAAGCTTATGTACCCAAAACCATAGATCGTACTCAACAGTGTAATCTATTATCTGATTTGCCACAGTGTAATCTATTATATTATTTTTCCAGTGGACAAACACAATTGATTCGGTACTTAAGTTGGAGTGGTTCATTATCAGGTCTGTCAAACGACAAATTTATTATCAAGGAGGATGCACGGACTTACCACCCCTGCATAATACGCCGGCTTTACCCATTTCTTCAGCGAAAATCAGTATTTTTTCAATCATTTTCAATAACTATGCCACAGTTTCTAGTATCTGTACAATACTAGCGTATGTAGGAATTAACAATGCTGAATAAACGGTTCAATAATCGACGGATCATTTTAAAGGTCTAATATTCCAAAACTGGGTTCAGTCCTTGTATGGAAAAGTCTTTCCCTCCATGGACCGATTTCGCTTACCTGTGGTCTATGATGTACAGGACGTTGAACCGGCTTGTTACTAGATAAGTTGGTGTGTCGAAACACACTTCTTTATCATATATAATATATTTAATTAACCTCTCTTCCAATGAAAATGTTTAGTTTTAGTACTTTTCGATAACAACTCCCAAAATGATGGCGTCCCCTTAAAAACGTGTTGAGTTGGGATGGCTGTTACCAGTGTATATTCAATACTACTGTACATTTCGCAACACAATAATAATAACATTGTTAGAAAATTCTGAAAAAATACTTATTTTTTTAACTGGATTCAGTACTTTTGTAAGCCAGTTTCGAACTTAACCTGCTTATGAAAATCAGCCATCTTAATGACAAAATCTCAACTTACTAAATCAAACTGTGTGACGTCTACACACGTTTAGCAAAGAAACATAGACGGAAATCTTTCCCTCAACAGTCTTATATACAAAGGACAATAATTTCAACGGTGTAATAATTCGACACATAACGATTGGCTAAAATTTAGATGAATCACATACCTATATATATATGTATATATATATACGAAATTTCCGAATTCGTCATTTCGTAGGGGAGTTACCAGAATAGTCGTGGCTAAATATTAAATAAATTATAAAACTTCAAATTAATAGTGTAATAACGATTTTTGGCTAGTTGGCCATATTTCATGGAAGGTAACAAAATGGTAGAGACGATTTTGACCGTTTCAAAATTGTATATCTAGGTAAATTCCGTTACCATCGTATTGATTTACACAACTCATCGTGTTCTTCAGTCATCCAACCCGCCAGACAGGCGTATGTCCTTTCACACATTTTTCCATCGCAACATTTTTGGGTCTAACTGACCCTATTATGTGATTGTATAATATAGGACAAAGAAACAATAATTTTTCTAACAATTGCGGAATTTAAATATGTCAATGGATTACATTCAATCTATTTTCTATACAAGTTTAATAAAAATGAGTTTTTAATGACAAAATGTTGTGTGACATAAATCACATCTGTATAACAAAAATTACATCCACATCACACAAATCAAATCCAGTCCATTGCAAACAAAAATTGTAAAATTTTATCCTAATAATATTTATTGTCGAATGAAAAATGTCATATCTGTAATATTTCATGAAATACAGCAATTACTAAGCGGCATCAGCATGCCTTACTAAGTGATTACTAATTGAGAACATTCTTTGGATACAATGGTAAGCGGATGGTGGTGAGGCATCCTCTGACAGGAGACGAGAAGTTGCAGAAAAAAGTTGTTAAGCCTAGAAGACATGTAGAACAATTCAATACATAGGCAAATATAAGTTAATGCAAAGAATTTAGTCAGGTTATTTATTTACCTGTATATTAAAGATCCTTCGTGATTATCCGCTCAATCGAATTAAAAAGACATGAAACGAATTTGAGCAAAATATACTAGGTATTTTAAACTTTCCTCCTGTGTGTCACATATTTGGTCATATCAAATGGTATATACAATCATATCTCTGGATGAAGAATTAACCAGTACAGAAATTTTAGTGAGGTGAACTGACCGACTATATGTAATACTTTTACCCAACGACCATTTGCGTTGCCGAAAACGTGCGCTGACCCAAAGTTTTAATTTATTTGTTTGGATTGACGTCACACAGTGAGAGTAAACGAAAATAAAAAAACGGGAAGTTATTACCCGATTGAATAACAGCCTGAAAAATTTTGATATTTCTCCTTTTTTTAACATTTCTTTGAACGCCTTTAGACGCGTTCGGTATTTGAATATATCGATAAATTGCTTGATATCCTTTTTCCTTCGATTTATGCTACAAACCACCACATTCCTTTTTGGGCTATCCGGCTACAGGTCTTGTGGTAGTTACAATAAACATTTCTGAGTCCACCCATTAAGAAAATTTTTAATTCAAAGGTTGGCATTCATAATTAACTGACCTTATATTTGTGTTGTAAAGCTGTTCGGAATTATTCAATTTTACCACTTCCGACTATCCTATTTTTGCTATTAAATTCTTAACTTTTTCCGCTCGAGAAAAATGACATTGGTTTCTCAAAAGAGAGCACTATTTATCGTATTTCAATGTTAATGTCTGTTGGATTAAGTAATATAGTTTTGAAATTTTGAAGGTATGTACAATATATATATATATTTGGACAGTAGGATTTTTGGTGTACATATCTATTGCAATTTGAATGTAAATAATACTAGAGAGGGGAATGGTTGAAGAAAGCAGTTCATTCGGAAAGCTTAGAAATATGTATAATGGAGAAAATCCAAGGATTGGTAATAATCAATTTCTAAGAAAAGAAAGCAATAAAGTACGTATTTGTGCATTGAGTGTAACGAAACTTTGGCTGCAATATGACTTTATAGTAGGTAATATAAAACAACACAACATTTTTAAATATTCCTGAAAAGAATCCCTCAATTTTCAATCAACACCAAAAATTGAATTTTCCACAAACTATAGCATATTCGTTGTCCAGGGATAATTGGTTGTCAAACTATTATTTATTTTAAGCAAGTGAAATTATAAAATTGCATTTAAACAATTGAAAAAGAACTTGCTCATTTAAAGATATGTTGGGTTAAAATTCATTTCTGCTTAAAAATATCACAAAGTATGACTGTCTTATCCCCCCTGAGAGTCGGTTACGGTGAGCAATCAGCTACGAAATCCCTTTTTTATCGGGTTTTGTCAAGTAAAATGTGTGCAAACAAATCTCAGGAATTTGACTCAATTGAAGCAGCAATCCCGCAATGAATAATTTTCTGATCAGATGTCGCATATACGCAGATGGCCATGGAGGTCGTTTACGGCCTATCATTTTCAAATCCAATTAAATATATAAAATAATTTTGAATTTTCTATACAATAAAAAAATAAATGAAATACGTTGATTAAAAAAAGTTATTTGAATTTCTTATTGTAGTGTAATTGGTGCGCTATCCTGTATTACTTTTCGCCACTTGCAGGGAGCAAAATGTGGCATAACATTGGTCACAATTAAAGTTTTAAACAGATGTTTATAGTAACCAACATTTATGGAGAAGAAATTTTGTTTCAAAGTAAATAATGCGACGAAGGCTCCTAAAAATTAACTTCTCTCATAGATAAACTTGCAAGAAAAACCGAACATTTTAAATAGCATATATGAACTGATAGATGTTGATAATAATTTGTATTTTGTATTTAACGCGAACGTCATTTTCCCATCCTACCCAACACCAAGAATGAGGTTGCGACTGAGGTAACCAACAATGAGACGGAATTTGTATGTTGATTCATATTTACAGCCTTATTCGTTCGTCGTTAGGAAATTTGCTACTCTACTGTTCCTTTGCTATTGCCTACACTACCTATCGACTTAATTTCATCGGTTCTGTATGACTGTATGAGTATCCCTTTCACAACCCCGATTGTAGCTTTGTTATAGTGGGAACCCGATATCGTCTCTGGGACAAGAAAATGCCATCTTCATCTCTGGAACATCGTCATCATACGAGTATTTTACAAAGTAAATAAAAACCGGCAATATGGCCAAAAGAATTACTGAAAGTATTCTCGTATATCGTTAAAGAAATATGTTAAAATCACTTTTTGAAAAAATATGTTAAATCTTTTAATACAAGTTATTAGACAGATTAATGTTTCAAGAATCTTTGTCAGAAAACCGCTTATGTTTGGAACGTTTTGAAGAGTTTCCGTAATTAAGATGTATTGCGCAAAAGATATAATAAACTGCACATGTAACGGTATCAGGATAACTTTTTTATTTCTTGTATTACAGTCTAGTAGGGATGGATATACTTTGGCCTCCAGTTTTGGCCTCCAATTTTGGCCTCCAGTGTACCTGCGAGTGTTTGTGTCAGTGGCGTGGTGGTTAAAGGTTATGGAGCGATTATGTTGCCATGTCGCGTCAAATGGAATAATACGCACTTTAACGCGGCATGAAATGTTGCATGTTTGAACTTCACACCATGTCCAGACTAATTGCTTTATTATATAAGCAGTTGGTTTTCACCAGAACGAATTATGGTATCATCTCACACAATCCATAGATGAACATTGAATTGAATGGGGATGATGGTGAAAATGAATAATTTACACATAACTTAACATCTAATGCATAAAAATAATAAATAGTCGGTACAAATAGTTATCTCTTAAACGGAGCACAATATGTTTTAACGTTTACTTTAACCAAAAAAAATGTATCGTCATGTGCTATTCTTCTAAATTAAAATGAGGCGGGGCACATCTGCATAGTATCACCGGCACGTGATAGCTTGTACGAGTATGATTTTTTACAAACATCTGAAAGAGCTGAAAATATTGTATCTTACGCTAACGTTATTTAATTTAAATTTACTTTCCCCGGCGACAGAAAATAGTATTGCTTGTCCAATTGTGCTGTTAAGATGGGAAAAGGACGAATAACAATTCAGTATGAGCTAATGCCATTTTGATATCTCTCGGTTTGTAGGCGAAGGAATTCAATTGAAACAAAAATGTTCAAATAGCGGAAATTTAAAGAAAGCCGATTTTGGGTTATTCGAGCGAATGAATGAAAAAATTACGTTATTATTAAGAACAATACCACTAGTGGTGTATATAGGTATAGTAAGATCATATACTCGCATATTCCGCAACAAAGGTAAGATTGCATCTATAGTAGACATACCAAAGTTCCAATAGGTTTCGAATGGCTTTAATAAGTTGTGCGGGGATGTCAAAGGATAGAACAAACAAATAGGCTATTATGCGATTTTGTTGTTAAGTATTGAATTGCACATATCATGTGCATAAAAAGCAGCAGGGAATCAGAAATATTATTTTGCTGATGTTCAGTTTTGTCTTTCTCAAAAGTCGTTTGAGTGTACCATCAAGATCATCACACCAAAGTTTAACGCCAATTCGTATCAGCTGACACTCGCGCGGCGCGAACTTTTTTTCTTCTTTGACGAGCGCAGCAGCTGCCGATTCAATCGCCTTAAATCGGATTCGATGAGCTGTCGAAGACATCGGCTCGGGACTGCACTTTTGGATGGGCGATGTTAAAACAGCAATACTGACAAAACTCACCGAATAGATTACGAACTCAGACACTTAAAGTTGTGTAATTTGATCAATTTTTACGCGATCTAATTATTAAAAGCGAAGTTAAAAGGAGAAACGGTTGAATCGTCTAAATATGTAAATACGCAGCAAATATTTGAAGAGATTTTATATCACATCGTAGTTTTAATCTTCCATAATATTTTTAAGTTTAAGATTGTATTCAGTCTGCAAACAGAATTTAGTTTGTACACATTTTTCGTAACTATCCGTTTTCGAAATTTTCAGTAGTCGAAGGTTCCGGTAATAGCACAAATTTGTGTTCTTCACAGAAAACAAAAAATACGTTGGAGCTAATTATAGTGTTGTTCTCAAATGTGATTGAGTAAAGGCTTTAAAATAACAGTAGGTAAACTAAAAATCGCAATGAAACGAATTTTCTGACATTTTTATTTGTGACAATAATCTAAGACATAAAAATCTACCAGCGAAAATTGCCAAATGGTTAAATGCGAAAATAAAATGTAAATGTGTAGTGCCATAAAGTATAGTCCGCTTTACATATAAATGCATTCAATTCATAAATCAGTACGCATGAAATTCAAAATGCGATGTTTAAGCCGCCGCCGATCATTACGACCTCCAGTCGCTGCTGCTGGCCAAACACGGTAGCGCCGTCGCCACCGAAAATTTTGTGTCGGATTCAAAATATGCATTACATATATTCTGTTCATGTGACGTACAAAAAAGTTGCGCCCCGTTTTGATTTTAAGTTCTTCCTCACAGTGGATAAGCAAATACTTGTTAGATTTGTTTTTGTGTCGTGCCGCAGAGCTTTTGAAAAAGCAATACATTTTTCTGAGTTTTAAAATTTTGATATAACGTCTATAAAATGATAACCATGAAATTTGTAATTATTACTTCACCTAAGATATTGTAAACTCTCCAGACGGGTATACAGCAGCTCGAGCGTTTGCCCGTGGTCATGCCAGACATGGTTAAGAAATTCCACAAAATGGTATTGGGTGGTACTTCAACAAGTGCTATATATCGTATATTGATCGAAGATTTGAAGATGGGAAAACTGTGCGCAAGTTGACTGCTGCGCTTGCTTTCAATAGAGCAAGAACAGCGTCGCGAAGATGTTTCAGTAGAATGTTTGTCGACGGTTGGTTGTCGACCTTATTATAGCAGAATTTTTATGTCGATTTATAACTACGGTAAGACATGGGCCCATCACTTCACACCTGAGACAAAGGAGCAGTCAAAGCAGTAGACTGGATGGGAGAATCGTGACCAATGGAGGCGAAGACGTTTCCATCTGCATGCAAGTTCATGGCATCTGTCTTTTGGAATACGCGTGGGATTATTTTTATTGATTACCTTTAGAACGGAAAGACCTTCAGCGGCGAATATTATGCTAATTTATTGCAATTAGATGATGAAATTATGGAAAAAAGGCCGCATTTGGTGAAAAGCAAAGTGCTCTTTCATCAAGAGAAAAGCTCCAGTTCACACATCCACTATTGCGATGGCCAAAATTTATAAATTAAAGTTCGAATTGTTTCATCACTATTTCTTATTTACAAATTTGAAAAAAATGACCAACAATGAAGAAGTGAAGTCTGCGGCTGATGGCTGTTTTGAGGAGTTTAACAGTTCTTACTATAAACAGGGTACAGAAACTATTGAATATCACTGGGAAAAGTATGTTGAGGTAAAAGGAGATTTTGTTGAAAAATAAAGAAAATTGTTCCCGCCTTTTTTTGTGTCTTCTTTGTTAGGTCGGCTAGTTTTGGAACCGCCCTCATACGGTAGGCCAATTTCCTCAAAGAAGCATAACAATATTACATTTTTTTAACTATCGTTCCTTTGATTTGCCTTTATAACTGTTTTTCATAAAAGGATTGTGTGATCCTGGAGCACATTCCCCTCTCTAACAATAGTATATGCGTTCTCACATCTGTCACAGTTCATGCGATATGGTCGTTAAAAACGTTATTTTGTGCGGCGGAGCCACTCTCCTCTTCGAGGTCCTCTTTACTTTTAAATTTTTATGACGATCAGTCAATTACATATATCAAATCTCATTTTAATACTTCAAGTAATCCATCAGACATAGTTATTCAAAATTGGTATTTGTATGGTCGGTGCTTGTCCTATCAAGGACTAATATAACCTATGAATCTTTTCTGTGTAATATAAACATACTGTGAAAATGTCACGACAGTCGGTCCATTAGTTTAGACGGCTGTTCGGGAAAAAGATATATGGTCATAAAAGCATACAGACATCCAAATATTCAATTCTATAAAATTTATAAACTGCCAGTTTGGGGTGGAACATAATAGATAAAAATTTATCTAGTAGACTTCATTAAGTTTTCGCACTGCTTGTCATTAACATATATTTAACATATTTAATTTATCACAGAAATTATTGTATAATTACAGCTAATGTTGTATAAAGTCAGCGAAAACATTTTCCAGATATCTTTTCTTTTTTTTTCAGATTATTCAGCCAGTAGATATGGATCTATTAATAATAAGGTTTGGTGTATGGCTTTTGTGCGACCTAAGGACGGACGTAATCACCAGTTTTATTTTTAAACACCAATTTTATTTTCTTTATCTCTTATTCGACTCCGCTTCGTTGAAGGTGGATACAAAAACTGAACTTTCCATTCATTTTCTTTATTGGATCTTTCTTTCGAAATTTACAATAAGTATTCAAATCTTAATCCTATCTTAAACTAAAGTATCCTGCCATTGCCAGATCTTGTTTTTGGCGAGCCGAACTTTTTATCACCGGACTAAGTCTAGCGTGTCCTTTCTTCTTAGCCGTATATGACTGGGAAAATGTTGAAGGTTTTGAGCGAGTGGGTTTGAGTGGGAGGACAACTTCGATGCATATGACCTGCTTAATTTTCTTATTTCCTCGGAAATATAAGGAATGTTTAAATCCTTGTGTATGTTATCATTCCTAATATACCATGGGGCACCACAAATTTGGCGCAGTATTCTTGATTGTCTTCTCTATAGCTTTTTTATGTTAGAAGCCGATGCCGTTCCCCACAACTGGATATCGTATGTCCATATTGGCTTCAATATGGTTTTGTAGATGGTGATTTTATTTTCCAAACTGAGAGTAGACTGGGAGCCAATAAGCCCGTGGGGTTGAGCCATTTTTAATTTCAATTGTATGATTTTTGAGTCAATGTGGTTTTTCCAGGTGAGACGTCGGTCAAGATGAATACCCAAATATTTGGCATGGTTATGAACGGGTATGGTACTACCGTGAGTAGTGAGGGCTGGGCAATTGTTCTGTCTAAGAGAGAATGTAACTTTTAGAGGCATTTACTTTTATCTTCCACTTTTCGAGCCAAGATTCTAATGTATGTGTATGAGACTGCAGTTGTCTGGAAGCCATTAATTTACAAGTGCTGGTGCTCATGAATGCAGTGTCATCAGCGAAAGTTGAGGTTTGAATTAGGGAATGAACAGGCATGTCAGAGGTGTAGATGGCATATAATATAGGGCCTAGTATACTTCCCTGCGGAACTCCTGCTGAAACTTTTCTTTGAGTTGAAACAGAGTCCTTCGATTTTGCTACAAAATATCGATCCTTCAGATAGCTCTCCAGGAGCTTGTGGGTATTTGCCGGTAGAATCACATCTTTTCTTATAACTCAAACTTTATGCTTATGTTGTTATTTTATGGGAACGGAAATCATTCGTAAAATTATATAAGTCAAACCACCTGTTACCACAGTGCGGTTGCAATTGCGACCGAAAAATAATTATTTCTGGATGCAAATTGGAAGTAGGTTTAATATTACATTTATTTTGTGCTAATTATTTTTTTAACAAATTCGTCAATTGTGTCACTTTTAGTATGTGTGTTTGTTTGTATATCTGTATGTGTAACTTCTCCCTCCTTTTGATTAGAATTCTCCTGAATTCGATTTTTCAATTTTATATTTACATATTTATGTTTCGTACAGAAAACACAACACAAAATTATTATAATAATGATTATTAACAGATTACACCCGTAATTAAATTTACAGTGATACTTTAAATTGAAAATACTTTCAGTATTTACTTTACTATCTTCTACAATTTCTTCAAAAGTTAGCTATTTTGTAAAATTTTGAATATTTTCATACTCTATTTTGAAAATATTTGTATTTTCCTCTGCAATTTCAATTAGATTTGAAAAATAGTAATCTCTTACTTTGATTGAACAATTACCGTATTGTATTAGATAGTTCCCATTTACAGTTGTCTCATTTTTCGTACATGTTTGATTAATTGGTAAGTTAATAGCGTTCTTAATAATAATTGTTTTTACATTGATTGGAATTATTTCAAATTCTGTGTTTTTTATGAGTGAGAGTGGTTTTTAATTCTCTTAAGTGTTCATTTTATTTAAATTCATATGTTTTGTTTTCATAGCTAAATATTTTTTTCAATTCGGTCGTCTATCTCATTATTTTCTGTATTGGGTATAGGTATGAGAAATTTAATGTTTACATATATAAATGTTTTTGGTACTTTTATACCAAATATTAAATATGTATTTTTAAAAATTGCTGTTCCTAATTGTATGTATTTTAATTTATTATAATCTATTTCATATTTTATTATTTCTTCACTAGTCAAGACGTTGGGATATATTATTCCATACTTTGCTGAGACTAAATTATCTTGTATGTGTTCAGTTTTATCTTTTATTAGTTGTATTTTTGACAATTGTTCTAAGTATAAATTTTGTTCTATTTCTTTTTCATTGAATTTATTAATGCTATTTATTGTATTTTCTATATTTTTCAATATGTTTAAGTTGTTCTAGAGCTGTATTGAAATATTCATTTACTTGCATTTGTTGACTAAGATTGGTATCAGTTTTAAGAAGATGATTCTGTATGTCCGGTCTGTCATTGTCGTCCATTGTACCAAATAACCAGTTTGACATCCTACCTATTGCATTTATTAGTCCGCGTTTATGTCTATTATTCCTTGGTAGTAAAGTTAATAGTTTATTTCTTGTGTCCAGTAGTTCTCTATGGAGAATGCTTTTATTCCTTATCTTCATTAAACTGATATTATCGGTCATTTCATTCATAATTTCCTCAATTTGATTAACGTTAATCACATGTATAACTATGTCTGCATCTTTTACTATTTCTTGATTTCTTGTTTGAAAGTGTACAAAACCCACTTGGTCCTTTATCTCCGTCATAGCAAATTATGCGTCATTGTACGGATCCATATTAGAATTAGTAGAGTTGTTCACAATATGTGAACAATTTTGAGGTATTTTAATATTACACGAGTGTATATTATCTAGTTTTAATTTTCTTAATTTTGATAGTTCTTTATGTCTAGTTGCTTTATCGTTTCTCACATAGCCTTCTTTTCTATTTTCGCTATACTCTTCCCTATTCATATTGAGTTTGTCTATGACTTAACTTTTTGTTTTTTCGATATTTTGCTTTATTTCTATTATGTTTGTCTTACTATTCTGAACATTTAAAGGAGTACTTTTGATTGTAGAATGATATCTATCATTATAACTGCGTATCGCTTTTTGTATAAGTTGTTTTATTGGTACGTTTTTTTCTGATTTATGTATTATTCTAAACTTTTCTGCCAGTGTATTATGCATCCTTTCCACATCCGCGTTACCTGTATGGCTATTGGGTTTTGTTAAGTGTAATTGGATTCCCTCATGACTCAAAAATTCTTCAATTCATTCTGCCTTAAATTCATTGTCAGCTATAACTTTAACTGGTTTTCCAATTTTCGCAAAGTGATCCTCCAATTATTCAATTATTGTAATAGATTTCTATCGTTCAGTGGATATGCTGCACCAAATTTTGAAAATTTGTCTACCTTTTCATAGCAAAAGTATCAATATGATGAATTATTTGATTTTTATCCGTTGGTGTTTCTGATAGTTTGTATTTTTGCCTAATTGGTTTTCTGTCATATTTAATTTCCTTACATAAAAACTGAACTTAATTTTATTCGTGTCTAGCTGAGCACCCTAATAGTTTTAAGTACAATGAATTGTTACCCTTAAGTGCAACCCTAAATATAAAAAAAGAAGAATACGTCACTTATAATCAATAATTGGCATCATGTCGTTTCCCATGACAACCCGGCAGATATTGCGACTCGTGGCATTTTAGCACTAGATTTAATATCAAGCACACTATGGTGGAACGGCCCCGCTTGGTTATGTCGTCCTCAAAACGAATGGCCTAAATCGAATTTCAAATTAATGACGAATCTTGAATCTCGACCAGTTCGAGTCCATTTGCACCAGGTATCCGAGACTGAGGATATCTTGGCCCGCTTTTCAGATTTACCACGAGCTATGAGAGTGCTAGCTTATGTATTTCGATTTTATCATCGAGTACACCCGAAATATACGGTCTCGCACTCGTATTCATCGTGCAATATTGAACAAAATGAGATCAATTTCGTGAAAGACTGCTTGATAATTCCTTACCAGCGTCACCATTTTCCCGAATATAATATACTCGAGAACAAGGCTCGCATATCTCAAAGGAGCCCCCTTATAAACTTTAATCCTTTTCTTGACTCGAACGGATTTATGAGAGTGAATGGTAGATTGGTGCTGTCACTAACTCTGACGTACGATGAAAGATTCCCCAAAATGCTCTCCTATAATGGCAGGTTCACCAAATTGTACTTGGAATATGTCCACAAAGCGTCAGTGCACGGTGAAAACTCATTGATGTTAAGATTGATGAGATTAGAATTTTGGGTCCCTAGACTGAAGAATCTTGTGAAAACTATTATTCACAATTGCCGAGTATGTGCCCTATACAGAAGGAAAGCCGTTGATCAAATTATGACCGCCCTCCCTTCGGAAAGAACATCTCTTTCACGACCTTTTACATGTACAGGTGTTGATTTCGCCGGCCACTTCGAAATAAAGTCGTATATAGGTAGAGATTGTCGAGTTACAAAAGGATATGTTCTCGTCTTTGTTTGCTTTGCGACAAAAGCAATTCATCTTGAAGCAACTAACGATCTATCAACAGATTGCTTCATTGCTGCCTTTTCTCGTTTCCTTTCACGAAGAGGCTGCCCCGCTAAAATGTTTTCCGATAATGGAACAGCATTCGTTGGAGCTTCCAATGTTCTCGGTCGAGACCAAGCCCATTTTTTGACTGATGTAAAGCGTCAATTAATATCTAAGGATGCCTTTCAACTTATGGAATGGCATTTTATACCCCCTGGAGCTCCGCACATGGGAGGCCTATGGGAAGCCGGAGTCAAAAGCTTCAAAGCTCACCTCAAAAAGATCTCTAACACACAGAGATTCACTTTTGAGGAATTTACTACCATGCTTGCCAGAATTGAAGCTTGCTTGAATTCTCGGCCCCTAAGTCCAATGACTGATAGTCCAAACGATTTGGCACCTTTGACTCCTGGGCATTTTCTTATAGGATCCGCTTTGTTGTCACCACCTGAACCTGATACCTCGATCGGGTCGCTTAGTTATGTCAACAGGTGGCAGAAACTCAAAGTCCTTCACCACTCTTTTGCCAGACGCTGGAAAGAGGAATACTTGGTGGAACTCCACAAACGTAACAAGTGGAAGTTTCCCCAGAAAGACTGAAGTTGGTGACATGGTCGTCATAAGGAAGGATGGTCTTCCCCCTAACGAATGGAAGATAGGCAGAGTAGAGAATGTCTATTTAGGCCCCGATAAAAAAGTACGAGTGGCTGATGTACGAACTGCCAATGGCGTTCTTACGAGGCCAGTTGTCAAGCTCGTGCTTCTCCCCAATCCTGAGTAGAACTAATGTCTCTTGTTTTCTTCTCTGTGTCGTGTTCTTCCTATCTCCCACACGGTAAAGAATTGCACCAGTCGGGAACGATGCCGAGAGTGTCTGGCCGAGTGTCATACGATGCTACATCCCAGGCATAATGGAGGGGGCAATGGCCGTAAAAACAATTCCCGCGGCAATGATAGCCGCCCCAGCAACAATTCCAACAACAAAATGCGTCGCAGCCAAGGTCGAAAGCAGAACTATAGACGTGAAGTGGCCACAACCCACAACCAAGGCCAGCACCAGTGTTCCTGCAAACAACAGCCCTCGACAGGGTCCTCTGCTTCGACCATCGTTATACATATATATGTTCATGCTCGTCATTAATGTACTGTTTTATTTGTTATTGTTCAGTCCTTTTTGCTGAATTATATAATTGAATTCTCGTCCATCCGTATATGTATATGACCCAGTCTAGCTTCTGTTTCCCTCTATATTGCATTTCTGCAAGAGGGCGGGATGTCTAGCTGGGCACCCTAATAGTTTTAAGTACAATGAATTGTTACCCTTAAGTGCAACCCTAAATATAAAAAAAGAAGAATACGTCACTTATAATCAAGACGTCAAGCTAACCCGAAGGTAAAAGATACCCCCGAAGTCGATAATAAATTATAGAAAAAACGAAAAATTATATTTTGTTGATATTTCTCAACTCGGTTTGGATAATTATTTTATTAGCCCCCACCCCAAACAATTCGCATCTTTTTTTATAACTCAAACTTTATGCTTATGTTGTTATTTTATGGGAACGGAAATCATTCGTAAAATTATTTAAGTCAAACCACCTGTTACCACAGTAATTATTTCTGAATGCAAATTGGAAGTAGGTTTAATATTACATTTCTTTTGTTCTAATTATGTTTTTAATAAATTCGTCAATTGTGTCATTTTTAGTATATATAGGTATGTTTCTTTATATATCTGTACATGAAACTAACGTGATTCTACATTTTATGTAAAAATTAAATCAGAAGTTGAATTCTTCCAATTTCCAATTTATTTAACACAAACAGTTGAGTCTCTTTGCCAATTTTCAAGATTCTGATTTCAACGTTTTAGTCAGGTAAGTACTACGTTTTACCGGTTTTATCCGGTTGAGCTCCTGATAATTGATATTTCGGTCATTATAGTTAAATCTGTTTTTTAGTTTGGTATTGCTTCTGTTCCTTCTCGCCTATGGCATTTCCTTGAAAATGTGATTTTAGTAAAATCCGTTATTAAAATACGGAAATCAGTAATAGGCAAGCGTTCCTTAACTTTGGATTTTTTTTAATCCTCAGCCTTCAGATCTAGTCTGGTTCAATTTTTGCCCTATTAATTTCCTTTTTGAATTCGAAAGTTTATATTTCAACTGTTCCGTGATGAAATGTAAACTTCCAATTTCTTGACTTTAGTTTGTGGCATTTGGCTCCAGGCAGCTGTGCAATTTATGCCCTTTCTTCTTTGTTTTTATCATTAAAGGACGATTATCATAAAAAAACATTAGTACGAAACAAGAGTAATGCACTAACGATTTTAGCTTCAGTCGTTTTTTATAGGACGGTTCGGTATTTGACTCCTTTATTCACGTTTTACACCAAACAGCACGAATTTTCTAAAATTGCGTCGCTTGCATATCTTAACAGAGAAATCTACATTCCCAATTTTATTACCTTAACCTCCTTCGTTTGTTCCAGATATTTGTTACGCCTATGTCGTAATAGTAAACATTGCACTAATTTTTACATTTCCAGCATCAGTGGTTTGTTTTGGGCGTGGTACCGGCTCTGCCCCTATTCTTTTATATTTAGCACCTAAGCACGCCTACACCGTTAGGTGGATTTATATATCCAATATGGTAATCCAAGCTTCACTCTTTTGTTGACTCCGATAGTGCCAATTCTACCTTCTAAAAATACGAACTTCGAAAAATTCTGCTAACTATAGAAGAGTATTCAATAGTATGCAAACACACAGTTTCATAAATGTAGCTTCAACTATTTTTAATGAGCAATGATACTATTTTTATCCCACTCCTATCCTTATTAACACCTAATCCGTATTTTACATCCTGAAAGTACGAGTACCACAAGATTACATTACGCACCAATTTTAATTTATCTGCGTTTACCCGTTTGGTCTGACCGGTGGTACCATTTTAATCCCTTTCTACTCCCAATAAAAGTCGAATTTGAGGACTTCCCCTCATTGCGCGTTTAGTCTGTAAAAGTTATATGGACACTAACTTCGGTCAGTCTAGTTCTAGTTATTTGTGTCAGCTTTGAGGCTTTTTATATCAAAAGCACTAATTCGGTACAAATCTTTATTGCCTGCCTACTTTGGAAGAGAATACGGATGGAACCGTTTGAGCTTAGTATAGTACCACACTTGCAACCCACTATTCTGTTTTAGCCTAAAAGAATGCATTTTGAAAAATATTGTCATATAGCGTTCTAATCTGCAAGGGCAGTATAGACAACCAATCAGCCGTTTGAAATGCCACCAGATTTGTACCACTTTACACTATTTTTACTCCTAATAGTGTGCATTTGAAAATCCCTTCTTACGTCTAATATGGAATTGGAATTTTCATGATTCTACCTCTAAACGCATGAGCTTGGAGATGGTACCAGATTTGTTCCATTTTACCACTAAAAGATCACATTTTAAAAAATCCGTTCTACCTCCAGCCGACTGAGTTTGGTGATGGTGCAAGATTTGTCCCTTTTTACCATGTTTTTACCCCTAAAAGTGTGAATTTTGAAAAATCACTTCTTACCACAAGTTTATTCTGGAAGGGGAATACGGTTACCAATTTTCATGATTTTAGAGACAAAATACCCTCTTATCGCTCACCCCAATTTTCGAGGTTCTAAGTTTAGTCGTTTGGCCTGGGTAATAGGCAGTGAGTCAGTAACGCAACAATTTCATATATGAAGATTAGATAAATAAGGCAAACAAATGTTTTCGGGTACAACATTATTTGTTTATGGCCCAATATCGTAGGATGTGTAAAGCGAATATAGATTTGTTCAAAATTTATCCGTCATTTTAATAGTAGATAGGTTTTTTTGCTAAATATTTAATTTGTCATAAGTGCTAGCCGAAGAACCACAACTATTTCACTCATTTACAATCTGGTAAATTTTTGTTAAGATCGCTTAGGTACTTCTCGACTAGTTATATCCGTCGACCGTCAAGCCTGACGGCTAGGCAGACAGCGGCCATGAGTCAAAAATTTTAAAAAATCATAAAACAAATTTTTTCTGAAGATATGTAAAGGCCAACGCCGTTACTTCCATGCGTTACACTTTTTTCGTTATAAATGAATCTGGTGAATGTAATAATAATAAAGCACCTAACGCGCTGCTTGAAATATTTATTATTTCGAAATAATTGGTAATTCGATTCAAATGACAAATGGCTTGTAAATACTCGAGTAGATCATTTTTCATTTGCTCAAACGACAAACACTGGATAATATTGATATGTCAGTAAATGTGTCCAGTTGTGTTTTGAAACCATCACCGAAGGAATTGTTTATCCAGATAATTGAGACATTAAAATTGCCCTCTTCAGGGTGTTAAAATTAGAAGAAACTACCAAATGAAAGCAATGTAGCCGCTTACAAACTCATATACACAACAGGTACTGACGTTTACTTTTTTATTTATTTTGTAGCAAATCCCAACTAGAGGCGAGCGGATGTCAACAACGTCACGGTACTTACCAGCATACATTGTGTAAAATCATAGAAGTGTTAATGAATTAGGGATTGTTGTTCAGTTCTTGTGTGTTCGCTAGTTTTTCCGAAGTAAAACAAGCTATTCTGTCATATGGGTGGCAGTGCGGCGTGAGTAACTGCTATGCCACCATCACTACCAAAATAATTTGTAAAGCAAAATCGAGACGTTTTCAACACAAACGTAAAATCACTATTTGATACGGATATTACGTAAATCCATTTCAGAACTTCCTTAGATAATTGGGAAATTTGAGTCTGTGTTACTGACTAGCTGTATATAAGGCCATTGCGAGGAATCGATTATGATCGATAACCTAACCAAAAATTTGTAAGTGGGAATATGGCCGATCATACTGACGGTTAGTACAAGCGACTATCGTGCATATTCTTGTGGGTTTATCTCCGGTACCACCACCAAACTTTTATAACGCAGAGATCACCAAGTCTTGTAAAAGCTTTATAAACCAACTTTCGGAATCGCAATTACACAGTAGACCTCTTCCGTGGAGCCAAAATATAGCTGCTTGTAAGCTCATTGAACGTAAGAAGCTCTTCCGAATCCTATTTATGGGTGCAGGAATTTTAGTTTTTTCAATCTTCTTAGGTAATAACTTGGAATTAAAAATAGGCTGAATTGCTCACTCCTCTACTTAAACTGATAGATTTTACATACATTTTTGTGACATCGTGAATTTGAAGGTGCAGTAATAAGAAATCTATTATTTTTGCAAGAAAATAACAGTTTGTTTGGCATGGTTAGAATGATCCGATTTAGGACAAATATGCACCGTTTTGTTCCACGACTTATTGCTATTTGCAAGGTAATTCCGTTATGCCTCTCACGGGTCTCTCTCGGCCCTATTGGCAAAAAACGAGGTCAGTCGGCTATCACAACTTTCCCTTGACGCGAGTTTTTCGCCAGCATAAAAACTTCCCAACTAAGCTGACGGAGCTTCTGGCGCGTCATTATCGATAAGATTCCCCTGACATTGTCCTGGTGGAACACAAACGTTGATAGTAGTTTGGGGTTGGAGAAGCCGCTCCTAATAGATGATTTCCTCCCTATACCACCAAACGTACAGCAGAACCCCTGATCATCAATGTTGACCTGGTTCAGCTAGTTCAGTCTGTTCGTATACATCCAATAGAAACTGGTGAATTTGGTGAACATCAGTTGTTATCCATTATTTAGAACTCATATACCCGATTGTAAAATTTGGTATTCGTAATATACTACTTTGCTTAATATAAGTAGTGACATTTTGATGGTCAATTATCCCCGTGCTTCTCAGACACCCCCACACAAATGACATACATAAGTATTTTGTCAGAAAAAAAAGTTAAATTTTATCATTTACTCTTTAGTACCATATAAAAGAACCATTTATTTTATTTATTATACTTATATATTATATTCAAACATTGGCCGTTACGCTTACCATTGTAGGCTTTGGGTTTTATATAATTCCAAAGATATCACATGATCTTGGCTGCCAATTTACCCGTTCCTGTCGTCCGAAGGGTCCGAAGGGTATGGTTCAGCTTCAGTCGGGCTAAATCTTTACAAGATGGAAGTTAAAGAATGTTGAATAAAAATAATTTGAATATTTTACATGTGACTGGTATGAATCAGCCATGGAAGAGTTTCTCACATTCAGTGCCCTTACACTCAACGGGAACTATGGTTTACGATGATTCCGAATTTGAAAAGCATTTATGATACTTGTCGATCACTCGATTACTCGAAGTGTTTGTCAGACACATCGAGGTAACTGCCGCTAAAATAATGATAGGTGGCTGTAGTCTGAGTTGAACCTGCGATCATGCGAACGACAGTCACATGTACTAACCAGTGCGCCAAGGTCGGTCACAATTATTGTGGATAATTTTGTTAAACGCTCATACCATGACTATTTTACCAAATATATGTATTTAAGATTGCGGAACAATCCGTTAGTAGCCCATTCTCTTTAGAGCTGGAAAATGTTTTCAAACCAATTGCGCTGTATAGAGGGGCTACACAAATGTTATGATGTTGACAATCAATTCCAGAGCATTAGATATACGTAGCTTAAATTCGAGAAATAGCTAATTTAGATGATGAACGTTAGGTTTAATTGGAACTACCACTGCATAATTCACAGGTTTTTGTGAACGTCCAATTTAAAATGTGATGTGGCTATTAAAAGTTTGTCTTCGTCTCTTTAGTTTTATTTTAACTTTTATCTGTTTCAATTTAGTTTCTATTTGATTTTTTACAATATGATTTCAATGTTACTTCTTTTTAATTTTATTCTTACTTTTCACAAACTTTATATTTTTATTTAGGCATCTATCGAAATCAGTATCACTGTTATGGCAAGCGGAGCTAATTTATGAATTGGCCGTTTATATAACCCGCCTTTCGTTCTTACGGCCCTCTCGAAGATTGTCCTCGTGAATAATTACGATCCCCCCGATTTTGGGATCACTGCTGGTAGTTGTCCACTTGGCGCATTGCTGTAGCTCCCGAACATGGTCCTGCTGCCACACAACTTAAACCAACCTTCAGCGATGACAGTAGCCGAAACCGCTTCAGGGAGCAGTGTTGCCTCGTTCTTCGATTCCTGGCAGTGCTTTAATCGAGCACCCTACCAATAAATCACCTGGAGTGAGTTCCACCTCGTCGTTTGGGACTACGGTCATTGGTACGATTGGTCTTGAATTGAGTACGGCTTCCACGTCTATCAGAATTATTGTTAGCTCTTTGTACCACAACTTCGCCTGACCTATCGTTGGTCAGGTTGGTTGATTTCGCCGACTTCACTGCTGCTTCTGACGAAATTTGTCGCGTTGTCGCACCAACGAGAATAAGGGGAAAACTAGTGTTTACTGGGTCACATAAATCCACACCACACACCCAGAACGGACGATACCTGTTACTCGATCCCTAGACAAATCACCCATAATTTGTTTTTCGCGGTATTCCAACTAATAAGTCAATAAAATATATTTGAATAAAATGTGACTTTCTCTGGACGAGCAAAGGGTATTTGGGCTCATAAGCAAGCAACGATTTGCTCAACCTACTGCCAACCCTTAACAATGTTACATTAATTGAGTCAGCATATTGCTGAATAAAATAATTTAACTACATACTGTATTTTATTTTGTTTAGGCAAACTTCACTCTTTTAATATGGAAATCTCGCCGCTAAGTTCAATATTTGGAATCATTTCTATAATTTTCGAAAATGAGAAATCTAATTCTTTAACACTCAGTATGACAACCTGTTTACTAAGTTTTCTAGTCGTACGTCAATTATTTTTCACTTCTCGTAAAAATCTCAACACATATGCAACTATTTGAACTACCTTTTTATATGAAGAAATGTTACTAATGATAGTCAATACAGATTTATTGAATCTTGTGATTTACTTTTCTCTTTTCATGGCGCGGTAGATTTTGTATTTAACATTGACAATGCGTTTTTCTTCTTTTCTAATGCTAAAGATTCAGGAGGTAGCTCGAAATGTGGATTTTTGACCAACAACCAGAACTTTCTCTGAAGAAATTTGGCCCAGAAAACCAACTTGGTCTGTTTATCTCGTCTACATCACATCCGCCAAAATGCCTGCTGCGGAAATTTCCTGAATCTGTGATACACGGTTGCTAAGGAATGTGTGCAAAGAAGATGGATGAGTCTTAAAACTATTTTCGAGTCACACCAAAATGTTGCATTCTCAATTTTAAATTTCGATAGTTTTGATTTTATCACTTTCATTACATATAAATTTGACAATAAGTGCGCTGCGCACAATCCTAGTCGTGGCAAAATCTTAACTTTCTTTGAAGGTACAACTTTTGATTTTACTATTCGTACCTTCGCACCTTACATAAATGCAGCAACCATAAGTGCGCACGGAAGCATCAGCAAATCCATGTACTTGGAGATTAACTTCTAGTGTTGTACCACCAAATCGAGGTATAACAATTGCATCAATTTGATACAACATTCTTTTAAAATGTTGCCAAGTTGTTTCCAAATTCAGGGGAATCGATTCATCCCAATCCGGATAATTCTTTCATAATTCTTGTAATAAAATGTTTGGCTTTATGATAATTAGAGCTAGTAACCCAAGGGGATCGATTGATCGATGAAGAAATAGATAAAATATTTCTCTTTGCAGCGGAAAGATTTTGAGAATTGTTTTCTAACTGGAAACTTAAATTATCTTCTTTCGGTCCCCTTATAATTTCAAGGGATCTAGTAGAATCTGAGTTATTTAACTCTAATTGCCTTACGAGCTCATCACTATTATAATCTGTTCAGTTCGAATACCATTTAGCTAAAGTAAATCCACACGAACTCAAAAATTGCACCACTTCTCGACGAATTTGTGTCAATGTTCCAATATTATCCACTCCGGAGAGCAAATCATCGACATAAAAATCAGTAGCCATAACATTAGTTCATGGAGGAAAAACATTTTGAAAATTATCCCTAATTTCTTTTGAGCAACGAATCGCAAAAAAATGGCGCGGAAGCAGCTACATACGTAACTGTATTTAAATCATAAATCTGAATTGGCACATCTGGATTTTCTCGGAATAATATTAACTGAAATTTGCGATCGTTTTTATTAACTCTGACCTGTCTATACATTTTTGTGATGTCAGCTGTAATGGCAAATTTATTTAATCGAAATCTGAAAAATGGTGAGAACAAGTCTGGTTGAATGGTAGGACCAACCATTAGAGTTTCATCTAGTGATTTGTGAGTTGTGGTTTTACTTGATGCATCGAACATAACACTTAATTTTGTTTTGGTACTGTGAGCTCCTATTATGCATTGAAGCGGAATGAAGAAATGAGGCGAACTTGGAACGTTAGCAATACATGACATGTGAACTAGATTTAGATATTTTCTGATGAAATCTGTATGCATTTCCATCATATCTGGATTCTTCGAAAGTTTTCTATCAAGTGAGAGAAAACGGCGTTAACTGCCTCATAAGAGTGTCCCAAAACCATTCGGTCCGTTTTGAAAGGAATTTACCATCCTCTATCCTAAGGGTAATTTTCACGAAATGACTGTCACACAGCAAATGCCCATTTGTCAACTTATTACACTCAGAAACTTGTTGCATTTCCCAAAAGTTCTCAATTAATTTATTAAGTGAATCAAATCTCCCTTCCTCGGTGTTTGTCATTAGTCACATCACATTTTCCGGAAACTAACCAACCTAATAGTTTCTTGTGCAAAATAGGCAAGGAGTATTATCTGCCTGACTGTCAATAATTCAAAAAAGGTCTCACTTCCTACCAGAACATCAATTTTCTGTGGGCTATTAAAATCTGGGTCCGCTGAAACTAAATTGCAGGAATTCCCAATTTACTCCTCTCAACTTTCTCATTAGACTTTTTACTAGCTCCGGTTACAACTACCAATTCCGACTAAGTTTATACAGGTATCAAATCTTTTCAAAGAAAGTCTCTGAGCTATTTCTCGGTCACTAAATTAATCTGCGAACCAAATTCTAGTAGCGCTCGAGCCAGCTGATAATTACCGAATCTACCTTTAATTCGAACCATTGCAGTAGCCAAAATCACTTGTTGGTCATCTTGTGAATACAGACATGTTACCTTCTGATTATTTTCCTTTCCAATTTGAGAATTAGCTACTTGTGCTGAAGTGTAGTTAACAGCACTAATTGACCCTGATGGGTATCCATTACGTTGAGCCGAACCACGATCGATCGTGGCAGATATTTTTAAACGTTGTGCTGAACTGCTATTTGCAGCAGCATTTATATTATTAGACCATTGTGCTAAACTGTTGTCGTTTCTAGCAGCAGACTCGTGTTGTCTAACCCACCGCACCACGTACTACGGTGGGGACACTGACAGAGTGTCCCAATTTTAGGCAATTAATGCATAGGCCTTTTCTTTTTGTGTATTGAAACGTCGATGAACTTTCAACGTAGAAAACAATGGACAAGAAGCAATAGAATGATCCTTACCAGAACAGAACAGACATTTTTCTGACTTACTGAAACCTTTTCTACATTCCGCACTTTTGTGTTCGTTTCACTTTGGAAGCGTATTGTAGTCCAATTGTTCATCCCATTCAGCCTTTGACTCTAAATCCAATTTTGATAGAACCGAATTGAACATAATGGTATTATATCCTTCTCTGCGGCGATAAGAGATAACAAATCTAGAACATCTGACACTGACACGGTATCAACAATGTGCCTTAAATCAGTTGCAGAAGGCTTAGTCATTTTCTTGAGGTTAAAAAGAAATATCAAACAGTTATTATCATACCTTTCATCAAGTCTCTGTAGAGCATTTCCATAATTTTCCTCATTGACTTGAAAAGATCTAACTGTTCTCAATGCGTCATCCTGAAGACTATTAATCAAATGGTTAAATTTCTTAATTGTGGAAATAGTTGGATCATCATTGAGCAAAGTATTAAAACATATGATAAAATTCTTATTTTCAGAGTACCTACCATTAAATTTTGGAATTTTAAGGTAAAGTAAACGATTTGATGCGAAAGAGGTGCACTTATGCACCCTTATCGCGTACCAAATTTTCCCAAAAACATTTTCACCGTTCCCCAAAATGCAATCATGTAGACTTTTTCACAAAAGTGGCAACTTCGAAAAAATATTCCGTTATCGCGTACACATGTTTTGTGAATTTGCATTCACAAAATTCTTTAAAATTTTTCCCTGAATTGTGGACGGCGAAAATAAAAAAAAGAACAATGTAAGTCTTGATATTGCCAATTTGAAGTGAAAAATAGACTAATAATTACATTGCTGGTGGATACACCAAGGACTCCAGAGAAGCTGTAGGTGTATTTTGGGCTGGAACCGTGAAGGAGTTAAATACTGCAGGACCACCAATAAAAACGTTGGCAGAATGGAAAAAGGAAAGTATAGATATTGAACTAAATCAAATTTATTTTGAGTGCAGAAAGCCGTATGGCTTTGTGTATCAGTGCGATTAGATTGATATTTTGTATTTAAATGTTCCCATATGAATGCAGGTGTCGGTAGACCAAAAGCGCCATATACGTAAGAAGGCTGCAGAAAATTGTCGATATAGAGAAGGCACAGGTGGTGGGCCTCCCAAAAAAAGTCGACTATCTTCAACAGAAGAAATGATATTTGAAATTGTTAAGATGAAAGAGTCTGTTGAGGGGGTTGCAGATTCCAACAAATTTGGTACTCCATTGGAACACTCAGTACATTTAAATGAGACGATCAATATTACTGAAATAGACGAAGATCCCACCCCGTCTTGTTCAAATGCACAAAAAGCATTAAAAACGCCGAAAAAAACTGACTACCTCGAAACTAATAGAGAGTAAGATAAAAAATCAAATACAGCTCAACGACAAAATATCGGACCTAGTGGAAGTCATAAAGGAGAACAATGGAGAAATAAAAACGATGATGAAAAGGATGGCTCGAGCATTAGAAAAAATTAGTGACATTGAGGCAAAGAAACTGGAAGAAACTAAAAGGCACAACATTGAAAAGGAAATGAATTAAGTAAATGAATTTGCGCTCCAATTCTAAACATTTTTGCAGAATTTATTTTCTTCCAATTTCCAACAGCTGTTATGTTCGAATGATAACAGCTGATTGTTCGAAACATGCGAGCTCACAAGAAATACGCGATTGCAAAATTTTGGGAATGGGTATTCACAATTCACTAGCGAAAAAATATTCACAATTTCTACGCGATAAGCATGATTGTATAATCGTGAGCTAAATTTGTCCTACGATTGCCCAATTTCGACAATAATAATGGCTTGGTATCAATACATATATCTTCTAGACTCAACTTTTCAATCTTATTCTGATAAACTATCAGCTGTTTTATACAAGAATTTAGAATTTCCAATTTAACGATGCTGCACACTCTTTTCTTAATACCGGTAATATTTCCGTTTGCAGACGACCTCTGTTTCTGTAGTAAAGCAAGAATTTCCAATTCCGACATGCTTGCAATTTCTTTTGAAACTCACACTGAAAAGTATCCTTCTCTATACCTCAATTTAACTAAATGAATTAACTTTTATTTGTCAGATTTATTCTTAAGTTCTGCATAGAAATATTTATTCACTTATTCTAAATATTAATTAATAATCTGTGAAATGATATTTAGACTGTTTGGCAAACTCGTCCCAATAGCCAACGCACAAGTACTTTCACAACACGTATCAGCAACAAGCTGCAATAAAAGATGTATTTTAAATTTTCCAGCCAGCAAAAAAAAATTTAACGGGAGTAACATGTGCTGGTGTGTGAAATGGGAAGGATAAATGAAGTGAATAACGAATCTATAGTGAATTTAGGCAAGATATCCCTTATTTGTGTGATGTGTGATGGTGTGTGTGTGTGTATGCGTGTGTGTATTTGTTATGAATTGTGGCATTTATTGGTGTACTAATTTTGGAAGCATTTAGAAGCAGCGAAAACCTGGTTAACAGTATTGTATAAATTAATTTGACATTAACACATAACCTATAAAACCTATAGAACAACCTAAAATTCATAACACATACGCCAAATATATAATTCACAGGTTTTTGTGAACGTCCAATTCAAAATGTCCGCTATCACTGGAATTTGTGATGTGGCTATTAAAAGTTTGTCTTCGTATCTTTAGTTTTATTTTAACTTTTATCTATTTCAATTTAGTTTCTATTTGATTTTTTGCAATATGATTTCAATTTTATTTCATTTTAATTTTATTCTTAATTTTCACAAACTTCATATTTTTATTTTTTATTTAAAATAAAATGGTGCAACATTAATGTTATAAAATAATAACGAAGTATAGGGTGATTTTATAAGATTTAAGTCTTTCAGGTTGGCAGCACTGGTTGGTAATGGCGTCCAAACGTCGTCTGTCAAAGTGAAAAGTATACAGCACACTCTGCCATTTCATCATGGAAAGACTAATAAACGAGCAACGATTGCAAATCGTTGAAATTTATTATCAAAATTCGTGCTCTGTGACAAATGTGAATCGTTCGATACGACCACTTTATGGTCGTTATAATCGACCTGCTGAATCAACAATTTGTGCTGTTATCTCCAAATTTCGCACCAAATTTACTTTGTTGGACATGAAACCATTGACTCGCATGCATAGATTGTGTACCGAAGAAAATATTGCAGCCATAGCGACCAATGTTAATGACGTGAAATGTCAATTCGTCGCCGTTCTCAGCGATTGGGCATGTGTTACTCAACCACAAGGATTTGGTTCGAAAGCCTATAAAATTCAACTCACGTAAGAATTGAAGCCGATTGGCCTATCACAACGTCTAATTTTTGTTGAATGGGCCTTACAAAAGCTCAATGAAAATCCGCTGTTTCATCGAAAAATTGTGTTCAGCGATGAGGCTCATTTCTTGCTGAACGGATACGTACACAAACAAAACTGTCGCATCTGGAGTGATGAACAGCCACATGCCATACATGAATTCAGTCTGGTGTGGTTAATAGGCTGATGGCATCATCGGTCGATTTTTCTTCAAAGACGACCGTGGAAGAAACGTTACCAGCAACGGCGAACGATATCAAGTCATGACACGCGATTTTTTTACCCCAATTGGCTGAGTTGAACTTGGTTGGCATGTGGTTTCATCAGGACGATGCAACATGCCACACTGCTCGTGAAACCATGGATATGGCGAAGACCAATTTATCGATTCCAATAAAAAATTGTAATATATGATACAAATTTGAGTGTTTTATTCGATTAAAAAAAAATCACCCTTTAAGAGCTGAAAAGAACAAAGGAAAAAGGGAATAAAAGAAAGAAAGCAAAAAGAACCAAAATATAAAGCAATTCATAATAATAAGAATGAAATGGAAAAATATAGTGTAAATGAAATGCAATAAAAATATAAATGAAATGCAATAAAAATATAAATGAAATATATAACGGCAACTACTTTGTCGAAACCCCTCCCCCTTCGCCTACTGTTTTTAAGCTCCTCTTGTTCTTAAATTTCGATGTTCATTTGGAGCGAAGTTTTGATTCAGTTTGGATATGACATCATTCGCGATTATCTACCATTATTGTTGTCGTTTACGTTCACCGCCTTTTTGTGCAAATTGAATCAAAATTAATTTCCGAATACTTCCCAACATAAAATATTTATGTAATTTTTCGAAAAACGGTTTAATAGAACATAAGAACCCGGAAGCCGGACAAAAAACCGGTTTCCGGGGTTTAATTAAGAATAATTTAGTTGTAAAAAGTACATGATAACTTTAATAAGATCAACTTAATCTTATTTAATACATTCCATAAATGCAATTAAACTTCAGAGATATTTTTTAACCACAAATTATTTAAATATTAAACATTATATGGATATTGTTATTGTTTAAATTACAGTTTTCGTCATATACATATAGTTATCTGTTGTGTTACTTTGGTTCGAACAAAATGTAGTTGGAAATTAAACAGATTTTGTTATTACCCAGAAATTTATTTGTGTACAAATAAATAAAGTTCCTTACATGAAAGTGGTGATTGGTATATTTGCAACCGTTTCGACAATTCATTCAACTTCCTTCCAGAAACGAATCCAAATGTAGTTGTTAATTATCAGTATGTCATTGGCTCTCAGTTATATGATAAAAACCATAAAGTGCAAAAAAAAAACTCACCCTAATGTGCATGTGTTTACTTTCGAATCAGTTATTTTGTATCTAGTATCTAGCTCTAATGGCAATTTCAATTAACATCGGTGATATGAATTTTTATAACATCAACGGATGAATGTTTACATTTAAGATAAATCACTATTTGTTTTCTTTCATTTAATGTTTTTATTGGAAATACAAACATACATATCCCATGACTTTATTTGGAATATATTTTTACGATAGTTAATATAGACGGAACACGAGTATGATCGAGATGAATCTTTAATTTTTCGACATAATTATGTCCACCCTATTCACGATCATAGGATTGCTTGGAGTAAGTTGAATATTGGCCTTTTTGGCCCGAAAATGCGATCACGTTTTCTTTTGAGAACGGGAATTTGTGAGAAAAACCAATCCTCTACTCCCATTGTTTGTTGGTGTAATGGAAAAAGTTCAATGAATCAAAAGCTGAACATTTTCTGGCGATATCTAATTTACATTTGCATAATCAGTTTATAAGTTGATGGTGTTCCAACAGCTTTTATTTAGCCACAAAGGGATTCTAAGATGGACTTGTCACGGAATACAAAGTGTGTCATTCATGTGTCATTACTAATTTGACTGTTGCTTTTGGTTTTGGAAATGTCTACCTTACCTCACATCTAATTTGGTGTGCTTTCTTCTGTACTCTACCTAGAAAATTGTCATTAATGTGAACTAAACATAATGTTGGCTTAGTCACTGTCAAATAGATTTTATCCTTTGAGTAAGTTAATTTTAAAACGAACTTCATTAAGTATTATAAGTTTTTGGAAATTTGATAACATTGTCGATTACTGCGGATGACTGGTTTCTTTTTTCCCATCTCGGTGGCATTTAAGCGGGCTAATTTTTCTGAGTTTTTATATAATTATTTAGATAAACATATTGATTTATTAAGAAAATCATCTATTCCGTTGGTGGCAAACAAGTTATTAAAGAGTTATGTAATTTTTTCCTAATTATTTCGTTAAGATTTCTAGCTGGCTTAAAATGTGTATCATATAGCAAATTATATTAGGCTGGGTGACTGATCTCTCATTCCATCTCCTCGATCTCATTTTGTTGTTCTAAAATAAAACAAATACAAATAACTGTGTATGCTTTCACAAATTCGAAGTTATTTTAAAATATTTCCGGCGTATTTAAAAAACACTGTGATAATTTCAAAATCGGCCGACTTACTTCATTATGAAGCAATATAATGTATACAAATTTAGGTAGCTTGCGAAGTTACAGACGAAATATTGAATTTCGTTAAATCGAACAATTTGTTAAGGAACTTCCAGCAGGGTGTAGTCGATACGGCACATTTACGATCTGCGGCTACGAGTTGCCCAAAACTTTCTATTGTGCCAAATTTAAATAAGTTCTATAAAGGTTTGCGACAGTTATCATGCCAGCCAACAATGCAGACAGACGGACAAATCTCAGCAAAAGAGATGCATCAGTGGAAGCAGAAATTCACCCCAATTTTTGGAACAAAGTGGTGAAAATTAGCATAATCACCAATGAATTTAGCATAGGCTTGTTTGTCATATTTTCGAGAGAGTTATTATAGCAATGAAAAAGCAGTCATTTTGTCATTGTAGTAAGAACTGTCAAATTCTTTAAAATAGTCATCAAATGCAGACTCCACCTCTTCATTGTTGGCAAATCTTTTACCACCGATTCATTTTTTCAAGTTCGGAAATAGAAAATTGTTCGGGGGAGCTAAATCTGGCGAATAAGGTGCGTGGTGAAGCAATTCGAACTTTAATTAATAATGCTGGTCATCACAATAGCGGATGTGTGAACTGCAGCATTGTCTTGATGAAGGAACACTTTCTTTTCGCTAAATACAACTTAGCATAATATTCGCCGTTGATGGGGTTTCCTTTCTATAGCTAATCAATAAAAATAATCCCATGCATACCCCAAAAAACAGACGCCATGACTTTGTGTGCAGATGAAACCGTCTTCTCCTTCTTTGGAAGGAGCCATATCTCATCCATGGTAATAGATCGACGCAAAACTTCGGCTTTATTGCGGTGAAACATCGCCAAACACTCTACTAAAACATCTGCACGACGCTGTTTTTGCTCCATTGAATGCAAGCGCGGCAGCCATCTTGCGCACAGTTTTCATATATTTAGATTTTTGTGCAATATACGATACATAGCACTTTTTGAAATGCCTATTATTTCCTCACGCACCCTCAGCCGAACATCATCCAATAACATTTTGCGGATTTTCTAACCCTTGTCTCACGTGGACACCTCAATTGGCCGAACGCTACGGCGTTCATCTTCGCAACTCGTGCGACCTCATTTAAACTCTGGTACCCAATATTTTAAACGATGGGGCAAATTCCTTCAGAGTAGAATCTAGCTCTGCTTTAATATTGGTTGAATTGAGACCTTTCAAATGGAAATATTTATAATTCACGCGACTATCGTTCGCATGAACGCAGGTTCAACCACCTTCCTACAGTCACCCATCATTATTTGAGCGGCGGTTACCTCAATGTGTCTATATGCTTCCCAAACTATGTACGACGTTTAACTGTAGATCCCGTTGAATGAGTCTAAAAATAAAATGCGTGTAAGCTCACTGAATGTGAGAAACTCTCCAAGTGTCATTCATAAGGTGCAAGGTAATTCGTTATTACCCTAAGGGGCGAGGCGGTGCAACGTATTTTCATTCGCAGTACTAAATTCTATGCTGATGTGAGCTCAATTATATTGAATATAGTGCAATTGAATGAATATATAAGTTAAATAAGGTAATTTATATGGAAGATATCATAGAGGGCGTGGTCATTCCGTCAATTTTTCCTTGAATTTCTAGTATTATCGAGAATATAAATAACTTCAGGTTACAAATTAGGTGTTACACCGGAAAATCATGTGAAAATTTTCCATTTTTCTCCTGGAACTTAGATTACAAAACTCATAATATTTGACAAAATTGATCGAATTTGGTACAACAGATTGGAAGATATGGAGGTAAGGATATATGGGATATATCGGTCATTTGTATGGGAGACACCAGAGGGGGTTACTTGGATGTTTTTTTTTCCATATTGTAGAGAATTTAAAAACAATATGTAAGAGTAGTGCTCAATCCAATTTTAAAACATATTGGGTTATGGTAGGTTTTAAGAAGTTCAATAAAGATTCTCAGCAGTTATCGTGCCCAAAAGCCAAAATCCAGAAAGACGAGCGTCGCTCAATCGACTTAAAAAGCAACACATCATTACTAAACTTGGTGAATAAAAGATCGCCGGCTTAATTAATTTAGTGGCTTGCCACGGCATTCTGCCGCAAAAATTCGATCTTCGATGTTTGGGGGACACAGCGATCACTTTTGAAAAACTAGTAGGTACCAATACGTAAATACGTGATACACTCATTTGATGCCACAGAGGTAGCAAACTGACTTTACGCGCGAAAGAACTGCCAGTGTGAGAAAGGTGATTTAATAAGAACCAATAAGTTGGACCAACTTTGTGTTAAAAACTGAATAAATTATAAGATATTTGTACAACCATTAATGTCTATGTATACATACATATACATATATACATGTATATATATATATACATATAACACATATATATATATTTATTGTATATATGTATATTAGCTGGCCGTTCGTTCAGGAACACACCCTTTATTGTCTGCGCATAAATAAAGCGACAGTTCCACGTTACACCATATATTCCAATTATCGGACTTAACAAACGAACTGTTTGCTTAGATGAAGACATTCAAACGTATTTCAATAATTTATCATCGTAAAGCCTTAAATCTAATTGGAGCTAATAACGACCAAAGTGGATTATTAATACCTATCTGCGAATTGGAAGAATACACACAATTAAGTTTCCTTATGTATTACATATGTGAATGCGAATACTCATGAACCAAATGTAGATGTGTTTAAGCATAAGGAGTCCCGTAGAGAGTGAATTAATGCAGAGAAGTGACTGCATCTCCCTCATTGGTGTTTTTGAACAGCATCCCTTGCTTGAGTAGCGCCGTCTTTGTCACACCTGAAGTATGTGACACGTTGCCAACTGCGATAAATATCGTATTTGTGTCTTATTAGGGGAGGAGTTTAGGAGAGAGTGAGCGTAAATTAAAACCACAACAGCATTGAGGTTAAGAAACTGGTAAGAAGCAAGTAAATTGCGTTTTAACAAGGCTGTTTATTATGTTGTTTGTCTGGCGCTGCGTAATGTCACACATCGGCTATAGGTGCTTGCTTCATGGTCCAATGTGCTATGACAATCTTAACTGGTTCAGTATTAGTTTGGCAAGTGATTAAGAAACGATTAACCTCACCGCAAATCCACAAAATGAGCCGCGTTCATTTGAATGGAGGGGAAACGGATATTGGCACGTCGGATGATGAACTTGGGAGCGTTTCGGATTCGGAATTTAATGATAATAATATCGCCGAAATTAAAAGTTTTCCGCAAGCAGATGAAAGAAAATTTTTAAATTTGTGTTCAATATCAAAGCAAAATTCACCCTTTACTATAGAGAGTATCTTGAGCAGGCCAAGTGAAACGGATACATCGATATCAAATGTGACAGAAAATGTGGGAACGGCAGTCACAAGCATTGGCAGTTGTGAGTAAGAACGAAATAATTGCGTGACTTAGGCTTATAGTACTGAGCGTATCTGATATCTATTTTATATCTACTTAACTTCTTTGTTCGGAATGATATTCTGTGACTCTGCTATTGTATGTGTTATATATTAACAAAAGATTTGGAATGAGTTACTTTATAGTTACTTAATACATACACTTAAATCTTTCAACAAATTCCGATGACCTCTGGAGAAACATAATTATAATTTTGGAAATATCTTACTATATGCATCTTTTAACCAATACATACATCTCGACTTGGTGTCATTTTGCGATGGTGCAAAAGTTAAAGAGTGCAGCAAGTGTCGCGATAAATCGCGAAAAGAAAGCCCTCCGATTAAAAATTACAAAAACACCACTGATTTTTGCTAAGTCAGGTAATTTGTGCTCTAAGAAACTTGGCAATACTGCCCATTATTATTTACAGACTAAGTTTAGTAAATGCCTGATGCATACTAAACTACATGGAATTTGGTATAACTTAATGAAAGATATACCTATATATAGGTATCTTAAATTTGGTAATTTGAATTGAGT
Organism: Philornis downsi; assembly: GCA_019455685.1. Lineage (NCBI taxonomy): Eukaryota > Metazoa > Arthropoda > Insecta > Diptera > Muscidae > Philornis > Philornis downsi. Next base: position 2,111,660 of record JAHXMU010000717.1, on the reverse strand, counting down.
TTCTAGCGACGGTGTGGTTCTCGAGTCGGATTTTTAAATTTTACATGTATTAGAGTGCAAACCAGCAGGCAAAAATGTAATTAACTGCAGAATACAAATTTGGGATTACAGCGAAAAAATTAAATATCGATAAACGCATCAATTTTGTATGGAAGGTACTAGAATGGTTCCACTTTCATTCTTAAAACTTGTTTCACGAATTCAATACCGCTGCTTGAAATATATGAAGCTAAAGTAATATGGGTTTAATCACTTTTATGGGAAAGTTACATGGTCAATTTTTTTTTAAATTTTACAAAAATTTGTAAGTCAATATAATGGTTGTTCATGATTGTAATTATTGTAGGCTGCTTCACCCCACTAATTAGAAATTACAGAGGAAAGGTTGAGTTTCGGAAAATCTGTCATTATGTACGGGAGGCACCACGCACCCCAGCCTCCATTTTATTTCTCAGAACTTAGTTCGCAAAACCAATGATATTTGCCAAACTTGACTGAGGAATTATAACCGTTGTTTTTAATTGTTGTCAAATAGTACAGAGCAATACAAAGGGTAACAATTATGAATTAGGAGCTACAGATAAAAAATTGAATTTCGAAAAACCAATTTTTATGCGAGATACCCTTTTTTCAGTTTCAAAAAAATGTACATTAAGGTAAGATTTCGTCTTGCCATAACGACGGTTTTGAAACCCCTAAATGAATAACCCTGTACTTTGAACGCTTCCTTCTAGTTGTTATAGTTTTGTCGTATCAAACGACCCTCATTCTATCAGGCGAAGGTATAACTATGGACAAACCAGACTTCCTTCGAAATACTTGAAACTTATACCCTACGATTGCCAGTCAGCCTCTGAAAACAATGTCAGGTCTGCACTAAAAAATCTTTGCTAACAGATATTCAAACTTTTCGCAAAATTCATTTTTAATTGGTTTGTATAATCTGAATTTAATTTCATCAAAAACATAAATAACTATACTAGATTTTAGAAACACATATATTTGAACTTCAATGAAGCTACCACAACGCTGACTTAAAAAAGGACTGCTTTGTTCGTTTGTTTTTACCGACCATTTTTAAGGTATTTAATGAGTGTTTCTGCGTTCAATGGACTGAACTAAAACCACATTCAAGTGGGCTTAAAAATAATTCCATTAGCTGATCCAGTGGTTCGAAAGTGGTCAAGCCAAAACTTATCAACTTACCGTAGTTTGCAGACTTGGTAAAAATAAACCATTTTTCTGCGTAAAGATTAATTTCAAGCGAACAATTTGTAAGGTAGATCAACAGACGGCAGAGGTAAAAATTAATTTTGATAAACAATTACAAAACTTGGTATCCCCCTTCAACAGTCAGTCAGGGCTTTTGATTCGAATTTGGAGTTCAGCAGATTTAGCGGAGCCAAAGTAGGATTTGAAATCGATGCTACTTTGACAACATTTCTAATTTTATGTGATTATTGGCCAATCTGCTTCTTTTTTTTGCTTCGAATATAAATAGGAACAAGAAATGAAGAATTGAATTATTCATATTATGGAATACGAACAAAATAAGTTTGGATAGGTCAAATCAGCGACCGTAGTAGGTAACGATTGTGGGGTCGATTTTAACAATAAGAATTCACTAAATAATTATTTTTGATTTTTGTTTTTAAAAGTAAAAAAACAATCGCGAGTTTTTTTCAATCAAAGGAATAAATATCGAAAATTGTAAAATGTTAACATTTGCTTAAATAAACTCAAATCATACCAAAACTGGAGTTGTCTTTCACAGAAAGATAACCAGAAACGTGCGTAACTTCATTTATTAGCAAATATTTGCTGGAAAAAACAGTAATATCGAAAAACCAGAACAGACATTTCAGTCGATTGGACTGACTTATAGCTATCCGCTTGCGTTATTGTGAAAGCGTTTGGAATGCCAAATGGTGCATAGCAAGTCATCAGATCCTTATCGACAAATACTCTGAGTTAATGCTCTTTACCGCGTTTATTAAAATTGAATGAAAGATATGAATCTTGGACCATATGTTCAAATAGGTAACTTATATTTGATTTACCAGAAATGGCGGGGTTATCCACGCCAAGTAACCAAGCTTTGCATTAAAGGGGTGTGACAATAGGGTACATTTTCATATTCAGGTACCACCTAACCACCTAAATTTGGTGTAACCGTAATTGAGCGTTCAAAACCGAGAATTGCATGATGGTTTTTTTAAAATTTTATTTTCGAATAACCGGATAACTCGGCATATTCGCTTTAATGATGGATGTTCACTGAACAAAATATAAGTGAAAGTTCATAAAAGGGACCAGAAATTTATTCTGATTTATTCTGTATTCAGATAGTCATGTCTTCATAATTCGATAATGTCGGCATTAAAGTTTAGATTTTGTACAGCTTCATAACAACGTTTTAAAACGACTGTTAACCGTAGTCATTGACTTATTGTTAAAATAAATCTTATACCTCTTCAAAAATTATTTTCATATCGATAATGCCCATACTTAATATAACCGCATTACAAAATAGGTTTTTATAATAACTCCAAAAGTTCATTATTTTCAATTTATTGAAGTAATAACCTAAGAATTAGTTTCCTGAAGAAAATTAATATTAACGGTGCAACAAATCAGAATGTATAATATTTGTCGACATAAAACCATAAAACCACCATAAAGCTTCTCTAGGCGATATTTTATAAACTAGAGCATTATAATATTTATAAAAACACGGTATACGAGTATACTAAAGGTGGTCCGTTTCTGAAAATCACCCTCCAAAATTAATGTTAGATTGTCTAATGTATTGTGGGTTCTTTATCAATCCGCAATGAATGCGCTTCAGATTGGTCTACAAAAATTAATATCAATGTGAGGTTTATGTATACGCTTTTCTATCATACATCTTATTGAGGGGAAACTTTACCTTTTCTTCCTGCAATTGATTTCGAATGGATTTAGATACAGTGCGAAGTTTGCTTTTAACAATAGTGTGTATTTTCTTAAGAAATGTGACCATGATTTAGTTCTATCTTTGTTTCGGGTTTTAGTATTTGAACACTACAAACCATACAGATAAGATGAACCTAAGAATATAATACTCAAATATATGCGAAGAATTATAGTTCAAAACAATGGACAAAAATTAAGTTGGCTAAGGTTTCCGTATGAGAGCTACAGGGATAAAGTTAAATTTCGGAACATCGAGCAGTTTGTATGGGAGGCACCTGAAGGGACGTGACAATGCAGGCCATTTTCACTCGTAAACACTTCCTAAGCGAGCCCTTAATGTGTACTAAATTTGACAGGATTGAGTGAAACAGAAAAGAAGATATTAACGAACGTAACAGAAGAGACAGAATGCGTCAAGAGTTATGAGTAAAAATAATGGACAAAAATTCAGATCGCTGCAACCTACCTGCGATCGTGAAAATAAAAATCAATCTGTGATTTTTATTTCTGATTTTTAAAAATAAAAATCAATCTTGAAGTTTAAAATATAAATCGGTCAAGAGTTTTACAAATATAATTATAATTAATATTTATAAAAAGTTAATTAATATAAAAAAGAACAATAAATAATTATTAAAAGTGATTTGTCTAAATATTACTCATAACCGTTACAGTGCTTGCATCAACCATATTAATATTTATCTGTATCATAAAATACTGAAGGGTCCAAAACCTTGGCAGGCAGACACCCATAAACTTCAAATATTATCTGGACAACTACTGCATGTTTAAGTATTTCGATAAGTTCGCATAGTACAGTACAGTTCGCATGGTTTTCGTCGCATTAAAAATTGCAATTACAAAATGGATGACTTACTTTTTTATTCCTTCAATGGACTCAGAGCTGTAGTTTCAGTTGGAAAATATAAAACTGCGGAGAAGTGGTCGTGTTGTAATTTCCAAAAAGCGTTTCAGATTCGACAATGTAAAAAAGCGACAACATCAGATATTTTGAATCACAGGATTCTAGATGCATTGGATGAATGAATAAACTTATTTTCGAATATATTATGTATATTAAATATATTATATTTTCTCCCTTGATACGAAAATGCGATTTGTAAATTATCTGCACACAATTAAATAACACAGCAAACGTTGTTTTGATTTAAGGTATTGAGTACCTTAGTTATTCTGATATAAGTCGGCTCTTCTTTCCAAATATCCGCCCTGCAAAGTACGAGAACAATATTAATTTAAACCATTTTGAAATATTACATTCTTGAAACAATACTCCTGTAGGGAGAAAAATCTTATTGAGTATAATTAAGTAGGGTCTAGAGAGTTTTTCAACCGTACTTATATTTTCACACACTTTGTTTTAAGTTTTAGTGTTGAAAAAAAATTCGTCGAATCTTAGTATCTATAGGATTCAGTTTTATCTGACAATGTTTATTTTAAAACAAAAGAACCACGATTTGTCTTTATTCTTTAAAGCTCCTTTCCTTCAATTATTGGACTGCATCTAAAAATTATTGCAGAAAATTGTAACCTTCCGAAATTTTTAAAGAGTAATGTTGTCCTCCAAATTCCTCAATCGTGGCCGGTTTGTCAATGTAGACTTTGGACTGAATGTAGCTAGAAAGGAAAGGTTCCAGAGGTTTGGTGTTAAGCGGATCGATGCTTATTGCGTTGCTATAACAAGTCCGATTTAAACAGTTCTATATCATTGTCCATGGTCGGGTAAGGACTACATTTCCTTCTTTAGTCAATTTTGACTTCAACGTCGAATTCTAGTAGTGTTCTGTATCTCGATACCTACCCGCCTAAATGCCCCAATTTTTTCCTAACGATGTAAAGAGCATACAATTCTATTAATCTTTGCAGTTGAAAGTATTCGTGTGCAAATATTCAAAACAAACAGATATGTTAAATTCGAGTACATTCGTACATTCGTTAAAATTACTTATTTTTCAATTGTTTCTCTCATTAATTATGTAGGAGCGTTTGCGTTGCAGGCCTTTAACGTCTGACCAAAATTGCACCGCCTTATGTTCATGTTTTCGGGTATTCATATGCGTTCGTCCTAATGTACGTCGTCGTACGCCATACAATGTTAAAAATGTTAACTTTGACATTGTGTACTGAGAGAACAAAAGATTAATATCGCGTTTTCACAACTCGCAAACAGAAAATTAAAAAAAGGCAAATTTGAAAAAAACATGAAACCTGGTCAGGCCTTACAGTCAGTTGTACGTAACGCCCCAACCTTTCGCTTTTTTTTTTATTAATACTTAATGTATCATTATTGTTTAAAAATAAAAAAATATTGGATGTCTAGTCAATTTGATGGTAATTTTTGTTTTTATTTTTTTCAAAAACATTTGGCTTAATTCTAAATACTCTTTATTGTTTTTCTTTACTTTTTTTCTGTATCAAAGTAACAGTAAAAGCAGAGACGATAGAACGAAACAGAATGCATGAAGAACCAGTAAAGAAATAAAAGAAATTGGTTAGAAGCATGGAAAGGCATCGAGATACCGAAAGTTAGTACTAGAATTTGTCCTCAAATTGATAAAAGAACGAAATATGAATCTTAACAAGCCATAAACAACGATATGTTAAAAAAATCGAAAAGTGACGAATCGTATGTCATAAATCTTTAACGGTCGTATAGCACCATCACATTTGTATCAAATGGCGCCGAGATAAACGGCTAAACTTCAGATAGTGTTAAACTTCGTTATCATGCCGGCATAATTGGCGCCTTTTGCATTTACGTTCTGGCCTCATTCTTGAAAAAATATGAACTAATCCATTATACTTTTATTTTGTTTGGAATGATAGGTTTGGAACGTCTTCGACTTATTCTTCAGCTCAAGTACGTCAATTCTGTTTATTAATTTGGCTATTAAACCAGGAATGGGTTTTATTGTTTTACAAAATGTAAGCCGAAAACAAATGGATTTTAGAGAATATGAAATACAGAACATCATTTTTAAACGTTTTGTAAACTCTTATAGCCTCTATCAGCTGGCAAGACAGAAAGGCGAACATCGCTCAATCGGCTTAAAAAGCCACATTTTATCTTTTTCTGCTTAACAAAATTACAGAAAACTATCACCTGACAAAAGCTGCACTTATATTTCAAAAAACAAAAACTAATGTTTATAAAACGAACAGCCGAAGACGAAAAATTTGTAACTTCTCCTCAAATGGATGTAGCTACAATCACTAGATTTGGGAAGTACTATATTACAGAATAGGAGTAGGAGTAAAATGAAACCTTTAGCAGTTTTAAGGGAGAAAAGGGATAAAAATTGTATCTTAGAACACAACAAACTTATAAGACTAGAGTTATTAAACTTGGTGAGCACATTCTTCTTAAAGAACAGACGAGTGATAGGAATGGAATTTTCTGACTTTTGTTCTCTCAGGGATCAAAATAGGAAAAATTGTATGGGAAAGCGGTATCATTACCTCGAACAAACGCTATAATGAAATTAAACCCAATAAAATGAAGCCAAGATCATGAAATTGGAGGGTTTCCAGTGATTGTAAGTTTAGGTGTGATAAGAGCGGTTATTTGAATATCCGTGCCTTTGGGAGGTAAAATGGGAAAGGAATGGACAACCAGTAGAAAACTGTCATTCAGGTGAACCAACATTAAATACCACCACTTTACACTTCTTTGTTGAAACTAAATAATTTAAAATACACAAATATTTCCTGGGAAATACACACGTTTTGGAGTATAACAGAAAGAAAGGCAAAAATAGTACTATCTAAAGTCTCAAGTGAAAATTTTAAAATTATGATCTATCTGCGAAGATGCTCGACGCGAAGCTATTGTCTAAAATTCGTATCTTAGGATACAGAATCAACTAACTTTAATTTTCCCAAGGAGTATTGTTTTGTTTTTAGCTCCTTCAGTCATCAAATGACTGCTTAAAAATTTTGTTGTTCAGCCGTCGATTTCTTCAATATTTTCTTTCCTATTTCACATAGGATAACGTGATAACGAAATGTAATTTTATAATCACATTTTAAAGTATACGAGCTATGTCGACTTTTGATAAAAAATGGATAGCTTATATTTAGAAAACCACATACATATTTAATATCTATGCAACCACCCATGTTTTAATAGAGCAACTACAACATAAGCCATCAAAAAGCAAAATATGCAGGGAGACGCACGAATCGTGCTACTGTCAACTGTTATTTAAAGATGTTGAAAGTGTTTTTTTTACCCAGAACTGCGCCGAAGGCCTAGTAATCCGACTGCATTGAAGCAGTCCATTAAAACAACAATTGAGGCGATCCCGCAATGAATAATGTTCTGATTAGGTGTCACCAATTAGTTGTATAAAATAAAATTGAAATTTCTATACAATAAAAAAAATTAAATTCTTGATTAAAAAACTGTTATTTGAATTTCACATTGTATTGCAATTAATGCGCTACCTTGTATATTTAAGTCTATTCAGCTGATTGAAATTTATATACTTGATTTGTGTTGCCTTAGTGAGAAATGCAGTCAAAGAAAAACAGAGAAGCGAAACATCTTATGTGCGATTCCAAAGCATTTTGTTCGGTTGTTGAATTAACTACAAAAGCTACCCAATATGCTGACAACCAGGTGGAGCTAGCGGTCTCACAGTACTAAGCTAATGTTACGCTTGGCAATGTGTGGATAAGTTAACAAACCACTAAAGCAATAATGTATTCAGAATGTATTCAGAACTAAAACTTGTTTGCTCGTTATTCATATATTTCGCGTCAAATTCAAACCAACATCGAATTTTCGATTGCGGATTGGACGTAAATATGCCTTACAATAAATATAATAATAATAAGGAATAAACTCGACTTTGTCATAACTTACGTTGTTTCCCCCTGTGGTTAGAGACTTAAAAAGAAATCGGTTATTTTATAGAAGTTTGAAATAGTACGGTTAAAGAACGTCAGTTGTTTGCCAAATGATTTTTTCCTAATACTTCAAAAGTCACACATGTATTGACTAACGGCGAACATACAAATTCTATTTCGCTGTTTAATTTTGTTTTATTTCTTCGGGTTCAATTTTGCTACTTGCAGTTGCTAAAATATTGCAATCATTGAATTAATCACATGCGTACAAATTATGACCGACGCAAGCAGTTCACTACAGTATTGGGAAGAAAGACGATGGAAACGTACAGATCAATTATTTTTGTCTGGATTGGAATTCGCTTGCTTCCAACGTTCACTCAAGGGCGTAATTTTGTCCCCACTCGCTCTCTTTCAACGCGAACTGTAATAGTTTACCGTTTTTTTGATGGTAATTATACATACCAGATTATTGATCAACTTACTATAATCTTCAGAAATAATAACCAAAATATATGAAGTTGTGGACAAAGTCGATGGAAAGATACAGACCAAATATAATAATAATTGTTCTATACGTTTCCATCGTCTTTGTTTATGGAGTTATTGTGGTAAGAGAGTGCCAAAGAGAGCAGGGTCATCTTACTCTTCGGCTCTTTAATCATTAGAACTTTGTTTCCAGAAATAATTGGTCTGTACGTTTTTATTGTCCTTGTTGAGAAGGTGTTTAAGCAAAGCAGCTGAACGGGAGTCGTGTCGTATTCAAATAACTGTGAAATATTTGATCATTAAAGCCAACGCTATATGGCGGCGGAACGACAACGATTTTGCTGCGAAAGAAGGCATGAACTCAGCGACCGTTAATCTTGTTATGTTTTTGTTGTTTTATATTTGCTCAAAGGCACGAGATATTTCAGAAGATTGTAGAAGAAACATAGATTTTTGCCAAATTGTTTAATTTGTATGGAATGTTCCCAATGATGCCCAGTCCACTTTTATTTTCTAACATAAGTTTATCAAAAGCTTATTGTAAACAAAGTATGGCTGAATTTAGTGCAATTAAATGAGAAATGTGAATACTATATGAATACGTATATTAAATCGACCTTTGGATTGATTAACAGAAGTTGTTAACATTTGTTTTGAAGCAATAGAAGGGACGCAGGCAAAATAGAAACCCGGATTATTGGTCAATTTATATTGGAGATAACAGAACGAGTCGGGCAATAGGTCTATTTCCATTACGAACGTCAATTTACATACATATGTACATATTTCGTCATAAGTTCAATTGCACAGAGTGAATCTAGGAACACTGTGTTCAACACTGTAATTTGTATGGCAAATGCCAGAACGGTAATGTTTATCAAAGTGTTACTGAGCATTATAAAGCATTAGAAATTACTAACAAACAACGAATTTCTGAAATCGCTAAGTTTGTATGGGAGGTAGAAGAAGGGACACCTTACAATCCTAAAAAATAGTAGGCCCGATCATCATTTATTAAAATATCAAACTGTGACAAGGTTCAACTATGTGATCGAATGTGGAGTTGCATTGCATTGGGGTGGTAAGATAGGCCTCACCTCCGCCAATTGGGATTATGTTCCATTTGCGGTATTATCAAAATTGTCAGCCCTTTTCCTAGATAATCCAAATTTTACTTGGCTATCCCAGGGGGCGTTGGAAATAGCATTGTAATATGCCCAGTGTGTCAGATATCGTGGGTAAGGCCTTCACGTCGAGACTCACGTAAAACCCTCGTGGGCTTCTGTGACAAGGTTCACTACGGTACTCGTATCTACCAGCCAACCAGTCTGACAGACAGACCTAGTTGAATAGACTTCAAATTAATGAAACACAATTGGTTAAAAGTTTTTTAGTGTTTCAAACGCTTTCTTCGGGGTTTCATGCATTTTTGGCATAATTTAAAATAAAAGCATTCGAATATATTTTCATCCCTTTGGATGAAAACAAACATATTTAAAAAATCGAATAGATTAATTAACATAATATTATGAGGAATGGGGAAATTTCTAATTTGGACCATCTGATTGTTATTCACTTGGGAGTAACCAGATCCCTCTGTAGAATTTCCCAAACAGCTCACGACTTCCGACCTACGGGCAAGTATTCCCTGGTAATGTCATCAGACATCCGTTGGACGGTAGATAAAGTGAGAAGGCGACTAGTTGAAAAACCTAAATGGCATGCTAACACCAATGCATCTTATGCCAGAAGGTAACTTTTGTTACTGAAACTCAACTCACCTAGTTGTTGTTGGTAGCCCCAACACTAGGATCGGATGCAGTGGCTTGATAAGCCGCTCATCTTAAATTTAAATTGTCATGAAAATACCGAAGAAAATAATACAACGTGCCCCCAAGGACCATGATTTTTAAGGACCATGATTTAAGGATATGCACCTGGAATGTCCGCACTCTTTACAGAAAAGGTGCCTCTATCCGACTAGCGGACGTCCTGGATGAATATAAGACCGAGATTACCGCCATCCAGGAGATGCGATGGACAGGATCAGAGTGTACTCGGCGTAAAAACTGTGACATCTACTATAGCTGCCACGCAGAAAAGCATGAATTCGGATGTGGATTTGTTGTGGGAAAAAGACTGAAACAACTTGTCTCGCAGTTTAACCCTATAAGTGACCGTGTAGCCACTATCCGTATCAAAGCGAGAGATCATAACTTTGATCTGTGCACATGCTCCGACGGAAAAGAAAGACGAGGAGATCAAAGGCACATTTTATGAGTGACTAGAAGAACCATATTACCACTGCACTGGCCACGACATTAAAATTGTTCTGGGAAATTGTAATGCCAAAGTAGGAAGCGTAGATGTTCTCAGTCCAACAGTCGGAGAATTCAGTCTACACGGTAACACCTCCGGAAACGGATTTAAATTAGTTTCTCTGCTGCACGTAATATGGTAGTAAGTGGAACCAGATTCCCGCATAAAGACATCACAAGGCAACGTGGCTATCCCCTGATCATAACACGAGGAATCAGATTGATCATGTGGTAGTAGATGGAAAGCATGTTTCTAATGACATGGACGTGCGTGTGGTTTGTGGTGCTAATATTGACTCTGATCACCACCTGGTTGCAGCTAAAGTAAGTACTAGATTAAGCAGAACGGAAAATGTTCGTAACCAAGCACAAAGGAAGCTCGACGCCGCTAGGCTGCATACCCCTGAGAGCCTACTCCACCAAACTCTCACAACTACTACAACAAAACGCCCCTGATCCTGATGTTCCTGACGCACAGTGGCAACATATTGCGAATTCTATGGCAACTGCTGCAAAAACAGTACTTGGGTATGAGAAACTGCACTCAGATAAGCCCTGGCACGATGAAGAATGTCGCATAGTGTCTGAAAAAAAGATGTTGGATACAGGGCAACGTTGAAGCCTGTAATTGAATTGTATTGAATTTGAATTGAATTGTAACGCGTGCAGTTATGGAATGCTACAAGGAGAAGAGAGGCTCATCAACTTTTGTGGAAAGAGCGTGAGAGTGAGGAAATAGAAAAGTACTGGGATAGAGGTGAAGCCCGAAAATTCTACCAAAAGATAAGAAGTACACGGTAATGAACAATTTGCATCAGCTCCTAAATACGATTTGACCCGAGGAAAACATGCCCAATGATTGGAATTTGAGTGTACTGTGTCCTGTGTTTAAGAACTACGATCCAAATGTTTGTTAAAGCTATCGAGGTATCAGTCTTTTACCCATTGTTTGTAAGGTCCTGTCGAATATGATATGTGAAAGACTAAAGCCGTTTCTAACTGACCTGATTGGACCTTATCAGTGTCGCTTCAAGCCGGGTAAATCAACAACTGACCAGATATTCACACTACGACAAATTCTGGAGAAGACCCAAGAAAACAAAACATCGGCACGTACCATCTTTTCGTCAATTATAGAGCTGCCTTATATGTCTGAGTTTGGAATCCCTACGAAGCTTATACGTTTTTGTAGGATGACGCTGATTGACACGAAGTCTTCTGTAAAGATAGGCAAAGGTCTTACCAAGCCTTTTTACACCAAACGAAGATTTAGGCAGGGCGGCAGTCTATCGTGCGACCTCTTCAACATACTTTTGGAGATGATTATGAGGAAAGCTGCAGTTAACACGTCTGGTACCATCTTTAACAAATGCCATATGTTACTCGCACATGCAAATGACATAGACATTATTGGCAAAAAACTGCGAGAGATTGCTGTAGCCTTCTCAAGCATCGAGAAGGAGCAGCAGAAACGAGGACAAAACGAAGTTATTGGTTTCAATGAACAGAGTCTACTCGTTTGGAACGCTGTGTGAACGTCGGTTCCGCTGTAAACAAAATGAATGATGTCAGCATGGGGATAAAGAGGAGAGCATTGCTTGCTAACAGATGTTACTATGGGCTTATGGGCTAACCAAGCGATTCAATGATAAAGCCCTCTCTCGACAAACAAAAATCCGTCTGTACCAGACATTGGTTCTACCCGTCTTGCTATATGGCGCAGAATCCTGGGTTATGACGCGATCAGATGAATCTGTAGAGGAAAATACTCCATCACCTTTAACCGAAAGTATCGGCGTCGCATGGACAATGAGCTGTATGAACTATATCCCGACGTCGGTGTGGTCAAACGCATTAATATACAGCGATTTCGTTGGCTGGGTCATGTTGTGCGGATGGCACGGAAAGTTTTCGACAACAAACTCGATATACGGTGCAGAAGAGGGAGGCCAAAACTCCGTTGGAAGGACCAGGCTTTTGAAATACTATCGAAGCTTGGCGTGACGAATTGGAGGAGAAGCGCAGAGGATCGAAGCGCTAGGAATTATTTTCTACAGGCGGCGTATAATAGATAAGGATGTCTATCCCAGCCGCCACCTAAGAAGAAGAAGATTATAAGGAAACCAATCTACTTAATTCAAACGGCTTGCACACTGCAAATTATTAGAAAATGCGTGTATAATAATTTAAAAAGTTGCATTAATGTGAAAAATATACCACCACAAAGCGATGGCTGTATTAGGATGCTGTTACGACACCGTTCCCTTACGGTTTTTACCTTAAATCTTGAATCAATTTTGAAAATAAAAATGTATGATGATTTAGGAAACTCAACTATATTTTGCTAATTGCATTATTTTTAGACATTTATCGGAGAAATGATTGTATTACGTTGGTATGATTTGTTCAATTCGATACTCGCTAATACATTCCAACAGCGCCGTCCATAATTCATATTTCCACTCAGACACTTTGTGCACAATTCTGGGAAAATACACATCTGTGAGTCTCATTTGATCATTACTTTAAACAATAGAGAAGTTTTGATTAATGCATGACATCAGGTCATATAAATCGCTTTCACACAGACTGGTCAAAATAAATATATATCAAGATATGTATGCATTATAAAAATATAGGCTAGTTTGTTGCATAGGTTAATGTGTATGAGGAAAAATCCATACAGTCGTCGGCTGTTATGTATAAAAGGCGGTCATTTCTTAAAGTTCTTAAAAAACTATGTATTGACATGCGATAAAAGTTGTATTTTATACAAATTTCTCCTATATGAGAATCATTAACGAAACCTTGTAGGGAGATATTATTCAGAAAAGGAACAGCAAATGATGCCTTACAATGATTTCAGAATTTATTGAATTAATGTTCCATTATTCAACTTCTTCCCTCAGTCTTCATTCTACTTCTCACTTTTTTTATTAACGTCGAATGATAACTTTTGATCATGAAATGACATAATTTTCCGATAATAACTTACATAAAAAGAACAAAAAGGCCTTCCCAAGATTAAAGGACATAGCAATTTGTACAGGTAACTTTGCAACATATAAAAATTCTTATTCTTAGTTACTCTCTACTCTCTATACTCTCTATGAATATACTTATACCTTATGGAAACCTGCTAAAACGCTCAATAACAAAATATCCCTTTAAAGCTGTTTTTGTATTTATTTATGAATAAGACCCTAAATTTGTAGGGTTCGGGATTCCAGTTAATTTGAAAATGGTGTAATTTTGTCAATTTGTTTTTACTTACTTAAACATTTTACTAAGATATAGTCAAATTTGTAAACAAGAATATAGTAAAATTTTTGAGTAAGAAAAATAAAAATTGACCATTTTGAAATTAACAAATTTCAAGAAAATACATATGTTATTATTCGATTTAGCCAACTTCGGTGCGGACAACAGCATCTGGTCTTTCCGGAAAGGCTTCATTGGCATTTTGTCCCATTCTCGGTGAATGACAATCTTTAAAGCGTCGGTCATTTCATATTTTTTAGTTTATATTATGGCCTCCACAAAATGGAAAAAATCCATTGGGTTTATATATCGGAGTGTTTTAACACCTTTGCTCTTGCTAGGCGAACTACGTTTTGTGTAGGTATTAAATCTTGCACTTTTTGTGTTTTGTAGGGTTTCAATTGTAATTCGTATTTTTATATGTGGCACATACGAATATACGAGGAGTGTCCAAAGCATAAGGTGAATTTTCAAATTTCGCGGGCTACGTACATTGTCCTTTTTTTATTATTATTTTTTTTTTATGTTGACGGTTTTATCCATATAGTATGTTTAGTTTGTTTGTGAGAGGCATAAATAAGACTAGTGTTTTGCGTGCTCGGCGATTTTCTGCGATTAAGTGCTTAAAACAATTGAAATGTTGGCAGTTGCATGCGGTGAGAGTACTTTGAGTCAACAAAATGTTTACAAGTGGTACAAGCTTTTTACAGAAGGTCGAGAAAATGTGAATGACGACGCTCGCTCCGGACGCCCCAGCAAATCAACAACCGATAAAATATTGAGAAAGTGAAGAAAATTGTAATGAAGAATCGTAAAATCACAATTAGAGAAGTTGCTGAGGATGTCGGCATATCGGTTGGCTCAGGTCGTGCAATCTTTTCGGGAATTTTGGGCATGAAACTTGTGGCAGCAAACTTCGTTCCAAAATTGCCGAATTTTGACCAAAAACAACGTTGCATGAGCATCGCTCAGGAATTGCTGAATGACGTCCAGATTTGCTTAAAAGGGTCATAACTGGTGACTAATCATTAGTATATGGTTATGAGATCGAAACCAAAGCTCTCTCGTCCCAATGGAAGAGTTCAGGAGAGCCAAGACCAAAAAAGCACGCCAAGTTCGATCAAATGTCAAGGTTTTGCTCACTATTTTCTTCGATTACCATGGCGTAGTGCATCAGGAGTTCTTACGGCAAGTTCGTACGGTAAATAAGGAGTGTTGCCTTGAAGTTATGCGCCGTTGGCGTGAAGCGATATGAAAAACATTCACGGCTTTTGCATCATGATAATGCACCTACTCACTCATCTTTGTTTGTGTGAGAGTATTTGGCCAAAAATAAGACCAATATCATGCCTCGGCCGCCGTTTTCACCAGATTTGGCCCCTGCGACGTTTTCCTGTTCCCAAGATTGTTCTTCTGTTCTTCTTTGATCCATTTTTTCGATAGCAGAAAATCGCCGAACACGCAAAACACTTGTCTTATTTATGCCTTTTATTTATGCATTAAGTTAATATTTCGTATTTAGTTTCAATTCCCTTGGTGGAATTTATTTCGCACCAAAGAATTTGAACTCCACCGCGGACATTTGTATACTCGTTTGTGTATTCTTCGCTATCAGTTATTGTGGAATTCATTTCATATAGGTAATAGTTTCCCCTTCAAAATAATTGAGATTAATTTTATGTTCATCACTTGCATCGCAATACTTATTTGTTTTCCACACATGGGAGAGTCGTGTAATCAGTGCGTTGCTGGCCGCAAGCGATCATTTTCAATTCCTCCAATATTTCGTGTTTTTTAAAAAAAAAGATGAAAATATTCTAGACAGCACAAAGATCACTATAGGGGAAGATCTTTATTCAATCTTATTCCAATTAAATGCAAACCTATTAATCGATTTATTTTTTAATAGGAATTGTTGTTTTCACTTATTCTAATCAGTGTTTAGAATAGTAGCTATGATATAACCAGTACAGTCAGATTATAGTTAGATGAACTGACCTACAAATGCCTTCCCCCATTATGGAGGGATCACTGATTTTTACTAAATCGGACAATTTGACTACATGGTATCCAAGTAGCGTGGCAAAGCAGCATATTTTTATTCGCAGTGAAATGGTTGTAGCTGAAAAACAAAACAAACAAGCGAAGGAAAATCGCTCGAATTGTATTCAACTTGAATTTTTCTATCTCGAAAACTTCCGTTCGCCTAAACTTATGGATGTCAAAAATCGGTCTTTACGTACGTATTAGGAAATCACATTGTTACCAGATAGAAAATTTTGTAACCTTATGGTAATAATTTCCCCAAAGGTAACAAGAATCATAGTAACTTACTCGGAGATAAATACAACTCTATTTATAAGTGATCAGCTGCAAATAAGAGAGAGAGAGAGAGAATTTGAATGGGAGAATAAACGAGAGAGAGGAATATAATAACAACAAACGGCTATTTGTCAAAAAAAAAAGAAAACAAAAATAATAAAATGAACAAATATAGCTCTCATGTCCAAACAAAGTATACAGCTACTGCACTGTTATTTTTTTTATTAAATATTATTAATAGAGAAAATATTAACAAAGTAACGATAATTGTATTAATATTTTTTACTATTAAAATATTATTTTGCATTCTTTGCCTTTACTCAACAGCAAAATCGCAAGTGAGTGATTTTAATATTTGCGTTGGCGGAGTTGGCAATGCATTCGAAATTTTGTATGAAAATGCCTACGTTATAGTTCGAGTTATCGTCCGCGTAGAATTGAAATTAGAGAAACGTAAATCGGGTTTCTTTCGTCTAGAATACAAACGAAACCAGTCGTTCGAGATGGAGAAACAGGCCATAATTATTTAAACATCATCGCATTATACTTCGAAAAGAGAATTAAATTAAAGTTGCTTATAAAATTATTATACCAAACTTAGTTGTGTCTGTTTTCTCTCCGATAGCATTAATGCGCATACAGCTTTTTCCCAACTTTTTAACGCTTCAACCTCGTTACTCGGTATTACTGTCACTAAAATTATAAAATTACAAAATTATTAAATTTTAATAATTTAATATCATTAAATTATAAAATTATGACATTACAAAATTATAAAATTATGCACGGAATTGTGATTGTTTGTTTATAATTAAAAAATCCAAACGGAATTTAATTGGGAAAATTCCAAATGAAATTGTCAAATGAAGTCGGGATTTTCAAATAAATTTAATAAACTTCTTACTGAGTACAGACCAAACACACGGATTTCATAGCAGAAATGGTGAAAATGCACTTCCTCTGGAAAGATGATTTATAGTAAAAATATCGTTGTCGGAGGTCGCTCGTTTTTGTAATAGAATTTTAGTATTTGTTTCGGTATTGTCACTGCATAGTGATCAATGATAAATTGTGTATTTTTAAATTAAGTTCATATTAATTGACAGATATGAAAGCTAAGATCAATTAGTTTAAAATTCATATTTATTACAAATTAAACTCATTACAAATTGTATGTAATTAGTAATTTTAAATTTACTGTTTTGAAGAAAAGTAGAGCACATAATAATACATTTTTGTATAGGAAGAACAATGTATACAGTAATAATATAACGTAAGGCAACACAGCAAAATGAGTATTAATGCTGAAAAATTGGATATATTTTTGGGATATGTTTTTAAAATTAGTATCCTTTTCCTTATATTGGTTGCCTTTTCCTTTGCTCTCTTAGTATCCAAGGCTAGACACATCAGATATGGTCGAAAGCAGAGGTCGGCAGAAAGGGACATCACTATAATGAGCCATATTCACCGGTTGTCTGGACCGTTAGTCTTTGTGATAACATGTCGCCGTTTGGGATTGAAAACGGGCAAAATTCTCCAATTCTCTTCTCAAACTTCCCACAAAAAATCATTTTTGCTCCATTAGTTTTATGACTTTTATGGCACTGACACTATTTAACCTACATTTTGGTACGACCCATACAGATGACTTTGAATGATAACATACTCGTACTGCATGCATCATAACTTTAAATTGGAAACTCTCTAGTTCTGGATTGAAACCGGCGTGGCTAACTACGCCCCCTTTGCTACCTTTGGTACAAAATGAGATTTTCGATAAGGATTATTTTTGATTTTTGAGTTTTTATTCATTTTTCTTTTAATTTCTATCATTGGATACAGCAAGGAGGCTAAAATTTTGCATGAAAATATCTAATTTTTAAAACGAAAAATTTAATGGCGAGAACCAGATTTACTTCTGGAAAATAGTTTTTTCCTCCACTATGATGTGATCAAAATTCACCTGGAAAATAACTTTTTCCGTAATTCGTGACGAATTTATTTTCCCGAGAAAGATGATTCCTGCTGCTGGATGCACAATTTTCAGATATATATTTAATTTTAAAAATCCTATGTGTATTTTCGAATTTTATTGGTGGAAAGAAAATCACTAACTTTTCACTTTTCCTTTGGAGTTTTCAGGATTTTTTTTTTTTTTTTTTTTTGTAACGGCTGCAGCAATTTTGTATTCATCTGTCATTCGCTGCTTTATTGTCTTGTGGTACTAAAATCATTTAGTAGTTTCTGCTAGATAAATGCATGTACTTTTTAGTATGAGAAAAACGAGATAAATTTCATGTATAACGTCAAGTTGTCTGTATAGGTATATGGAAGAGAATATCTTCCGTAGTACAAGAAGGAAATAAAATAAAGAGAGTTTAAAGGTTCCTATGAAATATGATTTTCCATGAATAATGTCACACCGTCATACTACATACTCAAATCCAGGGACGTAAAGAACGTTTAGTAACATGAGCTTATGTATATCTTTAGTAACGAATTAACCGTACATCCTGTACTAATTTAAAATTTACGGTTTTTTCGTATTTCAAAAAAATTCTTAAATAAAATTTTTTTTTATTAAAATTCAATCAAACTTATTAAAATAAATTGATTAAAATTACCACACACTTTTCAGCGAATGTAGGCTGGAGAGTGTGGCAAAACTATAACTTATTGAGCAAATACAGCTGAAGTTGGGAAATCAAAGATTGGATCCAATACTATCGTTAACACTTGGCACACATCTATGTTTGGGGCAGCAACTATTGTCGTTATGGCGTCTGACTGAGATGCAGTTTTTTCAGTTTGAGATCCAAAAGTTTCTGAATATTATGCAGTTTATTCGCTCTTTACATCATAATTTGTGCAATTTATTATTTTGAAAGGTATCTCGTGCTTAATATATATGATATCACCGTTGATGTCAAGCCAGTAGCGAAACTAATCATAGTTAAATTATAATCTGCACTATTTTATCTAATGATTACGATATCGTTTAAGAACAATAAGTTGTAGGAAATATATTTGTGAAACAAACTGTTTCTTCACATTACCTTCCTTTATATATTTTTCTTTGATTTTTTCTGCCCACTAAAGCTTGATATTATGCCTAATTTAATAAAATACAATAAAAATGCAGTTGCAATTCAACTTTGTTCCTAAACATGGAATAGTAATATAAAAGGTAATGGATGAGGTTAATTTTACTTCTGTGGTGTACCCGGTTTTGTCCCAACCGATTTCTCTGTGAGTATATATACTCGTCAGCCTTGACTTTCAGGTATGATGAAACGTTTTGGAGATGAGTGGGCACATCTGGAAAATGGAGAAGGTGACGTTCTCCATTGTACAATATTCCAGCTATGGTTTTAATATACTCGAAACTCAACATCGTATCTGAACACAATGAAATTATGAATTTGATGTTTGCATCTTGCACTATCGGAGGTGTTCTGGAAAGCAACGCCACTGTACTATTTCGCCTGTTCGGTCGCTACCTTATTCTAATAATCACAGCACACAATTTCCGTTCTGGTAAACGCGAATTCAGCCACAATACTGGACTCCACAAAAGTTAACATTCACAATATGTAGTGTCTTTGTTGATTTGAGTCTTCGCTAGTTGTAAACGTAATTAACTTCACGCGCTTGGTCGTTTTGCGTACCAATCGCGTGCATAAACTTCTTGTTGTTGGGCATATTAAGGTAGGTTCACGACGCATAGTGTTTCGTTTCATAGGTGAAAAAGGGAATGTAAACAGGCTTTAAAAAAGTTCTTTATGTATGTCGATAAAATAAAACAATAATTTGAAGGAAAAACTATAATTTTTAGAATTTTTCTGAAAAGCTATTTTTTTTCAAATCGTTATAATTTTTTCGCTTTTTGGTCATTCGAACAATTTGGTGTCAAATGTCTTTTTCATAAAGAAACATTTTTTGAAAAGATCCAAGTATTTGGTACATAAAAAAGGTCTCTAATTTGTTTTACCACTATATGCTTCGTATAATGTTATGTGAAAACGAGATAATAAACTTTTCTATAACTGCCGGAGATATTATCGACGTTTTTTTTCAAAAGGGAGATTTTTTAGAGTAATTTTAACAATTTTTTATTCCTAATAGAAGATTGGTTTTTATTTATTTTCTTTGTTATTAGTTTTAAACATTCACTTTCTGTTATTGATATCGTTATAATTTTTTTTTTTTTTGTTTTCTGATTCATTATTTTAATTTTTTGTATAGAATTTATATTTCTATATTTCGAAATACAATGAGTTTTAGTGGATAAAATCATTGCCATACTAAGCGCTCATTTGCACATCGGGGTAACAGCAGCTCAAAGAAAGATATATGATTACTACGGGGATTGAACCTTCGATGAATCAGATTTTCGAAGTTTACTTATCGATATTTCAAGGAACGTGTGAGATTCTTGCTATATTGCAAGGTTAAGCAGAAACACTGGACCACGAAGGGTCCACATGTATATATATATATATATATTTCTTTTTGATTTCTTCATAACTTTGTAAAAAGAGTGATTTTAGGTGTTGTGATTTTAGGTGTATTTTGTTACTTTTATTTCGACATATTTTGTAGAGATGTATAGAACCTAAATCTAATATGAATCAATTATTATATATTATCATTTATTTTCTGAAGCCAAGACCAATTCCAATTTCGAACTTAAAATTGGGTGCTTAGAAGAATGACTCCATGACGAGGGACTCGAAAACGAGTGTTCTCCATATTCTGTGTTCTATAACAAATCTTGAGTCGTCTATATTCCTAATAAAATTGTTTCCATGTGGGATATTTTGTGAATGTGATTTGACCTGCAAAATCATATTTGAAATAAAATGCATTTTATTTCATATCTCAGATGTTATACAATAGTTACGAAATTGCCTAAGCGACCTAACTGCAAAATATGACATCCCATTTAGTGGCTCCTGTTAACGTAACTATCGATATTTAACAAATTACAGACAAGGATGAGGTTTCTGCAACTTGCCTCTGGCAAAGATAGGAATTAAAAAAGGTCTTTTAAAAGTTTCACACTGTGATATCAACATGGCAGAATAAACAACTACATTTGTCGCTTAAAACACTTAATCTTACGTACATTCGAATATCATTGACATTTCGCTATCAAATATTAACATTGTAACACCTCGCTACGTTTTTTCACACATCACTGAAACATCAATGAGGCTTTGTGTCAGAACGCACGAGCAACTGCATATGCTGCCCAAGCAAAAGAGATTAAAATTTTAAAGTTTCAAAATATTTGAAAATTAAAATTAATTATTTGGAGCCTTCACGAAATTCTTTGCTAGAAGGTTCGCTTCGAATTTGGATTTTGTACCAATTTACCGAGTATTAATATATTACAAATACAACAAATTAAATTAAAATTATTACATTAGAGATATAACAACCCATTAAATCCTGTCGACGGGACAGGCAAAAATGGTCGTAAATGATGACAGACTCAACCGGACAGTATGACAGTTTGCGTAATAATCGTTTTTTAGCCTACAATTTTGTAATAATAAGCGTAAAGGCTAAGACATCCCAATAATAACTCAATACCGACCTCACATTCATAAAACTCATGATAAAACATGGGTTTACGAGTTTGACATGCAAACTCGTCAACAATGGCGCCTTCCAACTTTGCCGAATCCGAAAAAAATTTCAAAGTCGATTAAAAGTCAATGTAATGATGACTATTTTCTTTGATTATCGCGGTATTATACAGTCGGTATTCTGGCCAGTAGGCCAGGTGGTATATAAAGAATATTATAGGGTCGTTATAAGTCGATTGGGAGAGTAAATTCGTAAAAAAAGGACAAATTTGTGGAACTGAAACTCATAGATTTTGCACCACGACAACGCATCACCTCAAGAGGTTATAACCGTGAACAAATTACTGGCCAGAAACTCAGCAAATGCCATTAAATAACCACCATATTCATCTGATACGGCCAGTTAATGTTTTTCTCTTTCCGAATCTCACTTCGAGGTACTCGTTTTCAGTCGAAAAAAGACATAGAAGAGAATTCGCGACGAGAGCATTTTTCCGAAAAAATGCATTAGAAGGGCAATACGGTAAATTTGGATGAATGAATATGAATATTTTGTGTTTTATTGACCAATTCCAACAAATTTTTAACAGATAAAAATAATTGTGACTATCTCTTTAAGCGGGCGTTTTAAAATCAATTACTGATACTTTTTGACTGAATGTACAAAGGTATTCAAAATTTTCAGGGGTTTGGTGCTTTAGCAGCATGAATGCACAATATATCAAACCGAAAATAACAAAGGTTACGGTTTCGATTATGCTAGTACCTGTCGTACAATTTCGGTTAACAGTACAGTAACGGTTCATAAATTTTTTAAATACGGATTACGATTTGGTCCACCGAAATAAGTTTCGGTATACCGGTACCTCTACAGTATTTTTGTTTATATTTGTTTGATTTATGTTAACGTTTTTTAAAATAATAATGATAATATAAATGAAAATATTCTTAAAGTTACAACAAAAACTCGATTTTATTTTTAAGAAATATATATAACGAAATTTAATATGTTTTACTTTGAAGTGTATCAATTCGCAGGATATTAAGTGAAAATATGACATTTCACTTAAATCCATAATTTTATATATTTCGAAGCGAATTGAAAAACGTTTACTCAATAAAATAGATAACTTTGGTAGTAAAAGACAACACAAATATGAAAATTTAGGATGTTTTTACTCAATGATGTATCCAATCTAAAATATAACAGGTTCTGTTTAATAACAAGTCCGTTGAACTTTCTGAAACTATTTCAATTAACAAAGACGAATTAGGCAATAATTTTTGATGACAAATTATTGAAGATCAATAGAGTGGCAATTATGCGATCAAGAAGTATGTATGTAGTTATATATGTTTTTGGAGAAAAGTCACAACAAAATATTATGTATTGCATTCTGTTTAACTATCCGTGCGTTCAATATCTAAATTTGTCATCCTTGAAATGTTATTAAAAATTGTTTTTAATTGACTACAATATAACAGATCTATGGAAAGGTCTAACAATTTATTATAATAAGATGACACCGTTAGAGGAGTATTGTGTAAGCAGAGGATATTTTCTCTAGTTAAAATGATAAAATAGAGTTATAAAATATAAATAAGTTATCGCTTTGGCATACAAAAACTATAACAGTTCTAAGAAACAGTTTTCCAACACATCAAGTATGTAATGGAATTTTATATCACAAGTAACCTTAAAAAACTTGGACATTTGTAGTCTTTTATTTAATTACATTTCCCCAAATATCTATTTTCTCGGATGTCTACCATTCATAACAGTATAAGTTATTTTTAACTTCCCAGACTAATTTATAGCTAAGTAAAAACAATTTGGAAAAATATTACTGCATTAATTTGCCGATTCAATGTTTTATTCGCTAGTTTTGTACTTTTTAAAAATATTTCTGTTTGTATGAAATTTTTCACTTAAACAAACTATAATTTCAGATTAAATCTAGTGTACAGGAATATTTAAAATTTCAATTTGAATTCCTATTTTGGTTAATTACCTAAAATAACTGTTCTCTTTTCGAATATTGAGTAGCTCAGTTTTCGCCCTGTTTTGAAGCTCTATTTCTTAAATCTCTAACTATTCTACGCAATGTGTATACTGTTCGGCAAAGACGATTATTCTTTTCGCCAGTCGTATTTGTTTTAATCGAAAAACATGTGGAAGAAAAACTTTTTTTGGTTTCGTCCCAAATTTGCTTCAAATAGAAAAAAAGGTAAGAGTATTCGTACCACAAATCTTGTGAATTTTCTGCAGAAGAATCAGAATTTCAATCACCTTTTCGCATAGTTGAAACAAAGTTGAAATTAATATTTTTGAATGGACAAGTGGAATTCTGTACAAAAATGGTCAAGCTATTAAATAATGGCACAAAATTATGCGTAAAAGGTGTTTAAGAATTTTTTTAAGTTCAATTACAAACATATTAGTTTATTTCGCCGATTACAGTGTAAATTTGGCAATTTATATGTACAGGGACGAGGCACTGCAATCCATTTTTATTCGCATAACTGTGTTTACTAAATGCCCAATGCATCCTACATTACACTAAATTTAGAGCAACAGAGTGAGGGATATCAATCTAGAAACATATGGATTATATTGGGTAATTTGTTTAGGAGTTACCAGAAAGAGGGTGTTTATTTGATCGGTCGTTTTTTTTTTTTTGTAATTTTACTAAGCATTATAATATAATATAATTGGCAGCAAATTATGTAATTGATAGATTTTTCTCAAATTTTGCATCACAAATCAATGCCATTAACTAAAATTCAAGCTATTTCGAAAAATCGTACAATTTGTATGGAAGGTACCAGAAAGGAAATGGCAAAAACCACATTTCCGATATGATTACAAAAATCAGCAAAAAACATTTTCCGGTTATCTCCTATAGCTTGCTATATGCGATTCGGAACGAAGTTTTTTAAATTTATTTCTCTGATTTATCACAGTTTTTTGCCAAGTTTAAAACAAATAAAAGTCCGAATTATTTCGGAAAATAAAATTTCGGCATTCAAATTTCACGTAAATTGCAAAAGAAACCACTACAATAATTTTTATGTGCTAAAATAATTTAGACCAAAAGTTGTTCCAAATATATCCTTAAATTTCACAAGCTATTTTCTAATTGTTTAAATACAAATTTAAAACTTCATTTATTTAAAACAAACATGCGAAGTTTGGCCACCAGTTATCCTTCAACAACGAAAATACAAAGTAATTTATGTAAAATCCCATTTAAGCATTTTTTGATGTTTGTTTGGGAACTGTGCGATTCCTTTCAGCAATATTCAAACACGTTTTGTTGTTTTACTACGCACGATTAAGACATCTTATACCGGAAATGCTGCACCCAGTGCGTAAATAAATACAGGGTGTCCGTCGGGAAGGTATACTAATTTGTTCGTTTATAATTTTTGATTAAATGGAAGAGAATGGATCTTATATTGATAAATGTTTTATTTAATGTCGGCAATTACGTATGGAATATTTTATTAATTTCATCACGAATATTTTGTTTGAGTTGCTCAAGCGTTTATGGTTTGTTTGCATAAATCTTGCTTTTCAGATATCCCCACAAAAAGGAGTCCGGAGCAGTCAAATCAGGCGACCGTGGAGGCCATCAACATCACCATTTCTTGAAATAAGTTATTGTGGAAAGAGGTCTCGCAGTAATTCCATTGTAATCCTGGCTGTATGCGATGTGGTACCGTCTTGTTAACATCACATGTTAATCAAGCCCAAAGCATGCAGTTGTGGCGTTAAAAAGTCTTCAATCATATCACGATATCGCTCCCCATTGAATCTGTCTACTGAATCCCAAATAAAAGCAAATGCAAATCGTTGAATTGATGGATTGTTTTGAACGCTTTCTTGAGCAGCAGTAATATTTTCAACTGATCTTGCAGTACGTTGTTAGCATTTTCTAGACTAAGTAATTTTGCTATAAATAGAGCGACTTTGTGTTTTTGGATGAATTAATAGAGTTGTCGTTTGAGTGGAATACGCTCCACGATTTTAAACACATTATCCGAATGAACTATTTTCTTAAAATTTCCTATTCCATAGATAATTACTTTCCAACGGCACCCCTCACTTACATATATTATTTATGTAGAGATTGCAACAGACGTGCCTAACATTCTATAGTCCAAATATATATATATATATATATTGCACATACCTTCAAAATTTGGTATTATTATTCAGTATTATTCAATCCAGCACGGCAGTACAGTCGTACTGCCGAATACAATATATATGTACAATATACGAATACAATGGGCAAAAATTTAGGTGACTGCAATGCAAGAGGTGAGAGTTGCGGTTAAATACGTCAATTTGTATTGGAGGTACCTGTCGATATATTTACAAAGCAAAATCGTACAATAAAAGAGGCTTGTAAGATTATTATGTTCCAACTAAGTCTCTAGGGGTTGGCTGGGAAGCCAGCCCGCCAATATCCCTTGTACAGAACACAACGCAAAAAAGTTTATGTTACAAAAAACTACAAAATCTAAACGACACAGGATGCTATATGTCACGGCCTACTTTACACTCCTATTACCCTGGGATCCTCAAATGCTTTTTAGATTGTCTCATATTGCACATACACTACTAGACTGTTACCACATCATACACGTAAATCCCCCTTTCCTAAATTACTTAAGCCAACATATTTTATGTATTTCTTTACATGTTTTGCTTTGTTTTTTTTTTTTCTAATAAACGACATTCTACTCAATAACCATAGGCATATTCTGAAAAATATACCAGTTTTCATTAACTGTTCTTACTGGGGCTCAATGTCTTTAACTCGTTATGTGTCCGCCCTGAAGAGGACATTTCTAGCCTTTTTACTCCCGCTTACAAAAACTTAATATTTCTTTCATAAACTAATAGAATTCTGTCCTGCCAGTTGTTCTCGTAATCACAAAAACAAAAAAAAAAAAAAAATTAAAATTGCTACTTCACTTCTTTTTTATTCCCCTTATAATCATGCAGTCAGACACACGCTAATTCGCATAATTCTTGCTCACTTCTTTATATTCTTCTAGATTTTCTTAATTTTTTGTTTGATATTTCGTGCTTGGATCACCTGGAAAATTCTTGAACGGCTTTGTTATTTTTATCTTTTTGTTTATGCGGAAGTTTTTAACTTTAATTCTCAATTCTCTGTGGTGATTAAAAGTAGGCCTCTTTCCTGATAGGGGCTTCCCTCCTTCCTTCACTCACACTTGGCTTTGTGAAATTTTTCACGCTCTCCCTGTCCTTGGAATACGCCATTCAGAGCATCCATATTTTTGTTTTCTTTTTATCCAGCTGTTGATTTAGCTTCTTATGGTTTGTTAGTTTTTGGCTTAAACATGATAAAAAAATGTCTTTAAAAGGATCAACTTTATTTCATTTGAACAAAACGATTTGCTTTGCTTAGCCAGTTATGCGTATTGTTCCGGGTTTTCCTTTTTTTCTTAAGTTGAAAGGAGTTTAAACCTCTATCTGCGGAAACTTGTCGCGTTCATTTTTAAATCGCTCTCCCCTGAAAACTTCCTGTTTTATTTTATTATGTCTCTTCCACGACGCTAATCAATTGGTCATGATTTTTTTTCTATTTGCAACAGTTTCTATATAATGTATAAAACCAATCTTCTGACGGTAACGACCATCTGACATTCGCACATAGATGACAAGTCCTGCCGTAGAGTTGTTACTTGGTCGCACAGAGGCGTTATCTTTCCTGAGATCGTCTAATTCGATCAACATCACTCACACCCACCTTGCCCATACGCCGTCTGGTCACTAGAAACATACCACCTACGGCACATTGACACCCAAAAACCTAAAAATTAAATAAATTAGGTTTATGCAACCTATAAACGTGGGGAGGACTACATTGTTAATTTTAGGTATCATGCCGTAGACACGTAGCCGACGACCTAACAAACATCAGTGCGAGGCGAAGAAGCCCTCCACTATCTGTATAGTCGTATGTATAGGTATAATGGGGTGGATATTTATGTTGGCGAAGAATAGGAAAGAAAAAGCGGTTTCTAGGCAAAGTTCACTCATAAATCTTATGTCAATTTCGATTTATTTACTCTGCTACACCACAATTGTTTTTTTAGTGATGAGTATAATAATTAAAAATATGAGAGAAACTCTAACAAAATTTATGCCGATCGACTCAGAATCAATTGAGCAATGTCTGTTTGTATGCCCATGTATTCTTATGAACAAGATGCAGGTCACAGTTATAAACCAATTTCAACAAACAATTGCATAATACCCTGATTGTGAAAAGGACGAGCAGTCCATGTTTTGACATAACTCCCAATCATAAAATTTGGCGTTCAGGCCATATATAGTCGCTTCCTGAAGCCATTGTTTTTTTTTTTTATTAGTAATTTAACTAAGTACTTTGCATATGCCTTTATAATTGTGTACCGACTTCTAAATGTTGGTCTGATGTTGGCCCATTACCTCCAAAAATGGACTATATGCAAAAGGTGCGTCTAAGTTTGGTTTTACTGTTACGGAAACGGACTAAACATTAAGTATAGGGTCATCCATTTAGTGGTTTCAAAACCGTCGGCCTGGCAAGACTGTCAGCTATTAACTACGACAGGTGTGTTTAAAGTGTTATTTATTTAGTGAAACGAAGAACGTGCGAAAATAGTAAAAACTTCCCATAAAAGTGGTGACTTAAACGTGGCCACTTTTAGTGCATTACGTTGTGATTGCGATCGTCATAATCGACCTACTGTGCAAGGAATTGGCAAGACCATACAGAAATTTGAAGAAACTGGAAGCGTTATAGACGTGGTCAGACCTGTGCACCACGACGTTTTCAGCTTATCTTACGGTTCATTATGTCGTATTTTGTATTTGGATTTGCATCTCCATTCATACAGAGTCCAACTCACGTAACAATCAAAGCCAGTTAAACATTCACAACGCCGTAGATATGCTGATTGGGTGCTACAGCAACAGGTTTTCAATGCTGATTTTTCGAACCAAACTTCATCAGCAATGAAACTCATGTCTCACTCTGCGATTACGTCAATAAGCAAAATTGTCGCATATGGGGCTCGGAGAACCCAGAGGTGATTGTGGAAAAGCCATTACATTTGGAGAAAGTGATTGTTTGGTGCGCATTTTGGTCTGGAGGTGTCATTGGGCCGTACTTTTTCGAAAATGACACTGGAGGAACCGTTATCGTCAATTCAGAGCGCTATGGCCGTAACTTTTGGCCTGTAATTGAAGATTATGAACTAGACGATATGTGGCTTCAACAAGACGGTGCTACGGGCCACACAACGTAATTTCGCGTTTCACTACATCAATTGGCCACCAAGGTCATGCGATTTGACGCCATTTGAATTTTTGGTGGGGTAACATCGAAGGCCGTGTTTACACGGCTAATCTTCAAACGTTGGAGCATTTAAGAACCAACATTCGTCAAGTTATCGCCCGAAATGTGCTTAAAAGTGGTCGAAAATTACCTCAAAGTGATCCACTGTAACCAATTCTGAGGCGATCATTTAAATAAGATTGTATTTCGTACATAATATAAAGGTTCAAGCATTATAATGAAATAAAAGTTTCATCGAAATCATAGCTTTAAGTGTGTTTTATTTAAATTTACTTCTGAAAAAAATGGATAACCCGTTATGATGGTATGTTATGTCTTTCATTTATCTCCAGGAAGGGATTTTATTTTTTTTATATTATTCCTCTTGGATTCAACGTAAAAATTGAAAAAAAAAATCTGTTAGTAATATATTAAGATTTAATTTGTTTATAATGAAAACAATGTTTTTGTATTCTAATCAATTCCCGATACAGTGCCGTTATTTTATTTTGGATAATATTTTCTCCTCAAACTTTTTATCGACAAGCAAGTTTTCAAAATTCAGACAACTTAATTTAGTGAATGTGTTTGATGGCGATCCATTATCAAATATTTATTTGGAAGATGTTTTGTAAGTATTACAGAATTGCACTTGAGGGTGTATTTATATATGTTGTTCGCTACAAACAACAGTATTGGTTTCTCAAGTAGTAAATTGACAGATTTTCCAACGTTCTGTCATTCCTTTGTAACTTCTACGAAAATCGAAAATCGCAATAATATTAAATACATTTTTCAACTTTCAAATTTTATTGTGAAAGCCACCCAAATTACCTTTCAACCTAGGTTTCAAAGACTTATTTATATTGTATTATAAACTGCAATTAAATTTTTGCAAATTTCGAATTGCTTCCGAAACGCTTTAGACGCCTGTTGACGGTCGCCTAAAATAAACGCCTTAAATTAAAATCGAAATAAAAAGGATCTTTTCTTGTGAATTCGTACATTTAGGAAATTAAACGGGGGAAAAAGAGACGCAAATGGTCCCACATTCACGAGCTGTGATCAACAAGATGTTCATCAGGTATATGCGAATAAAATAATAATGTTACAATTGCCAGAAAAAACGAGTGGTCAAAATAATAAATTGGGGATGTACAATCCTTTTTAGGGAATAAAATAGTGCAGGAGAGGTGACATAAATGTTACCATCATATAGAATAAACAGCTGATTCTCTAATCACGAAATTGGGAGTAACTATCGGAGCATGCCGGCGGTGAAGAAAGACTTTAGAAAATGACACGATAGAAAAACGGGGAATAAAATAGTACCAAGCAATTGCAATTGATGTCCGGAAATTGAAGTACTCACGAGACGGGAACACATTTTTTGAAATTTGTGATTTTAGGGCGTACAATAGAAAAAATTGAGACAAGTCTGCCGGCATTAGTCGCACCAGGGCTGCGGTAGAATAAAAGGAAAAGGAAAAATTATACTATCGGACTATACCATATATTCGTAAATCGCCAAAGTTGAAACGTAAATTTATTTTACTGTGATGGAAGGTGGTAAAAACGGCTTCTTATGGATGGAAATAAGAAATGAAAGAAAGCCGTAAATTCATACTTTCCAGATTCTTATGATTATGATTGTTTATACCACTTATTGACCACAGAAGACATTTTTCTTTTGCAAAATACACTAAAAATCGCATCTTCAGTATATTTTTCATATTCGTGTTTCGAAATATTGCTGGCGCAAGTCATTATAAAACACAGTTGGATTTCAATACTTGTGTCAAAATTTGTTATAGATCAATCCATGCGTGCTCATGGTAATAGTAAATCTTGATGCAGTGAAAACCCCTTGTCCAAAAAAGAATAACCGATTGAAATCGATTCAGAAGGTATTTTATCATTGATTTTTAAAATTCGAGGTTGGCACAAACCAATCGAACTATTGTTTCGTCTTCACTTTGAGCCGGTACGTGGACACTCCCCTTGATGCTGGGTGTCCGTCGGGAAGATATACTACTTTGTTTTGCCGCCATTTTGGTAGACATTAGTCTTGACAGTTCATATTTGGCAGTCGTGAAGTAGAGACGTGGTAAATTTATTATGGAAAAATATTCGATAATTCGATTAATCGTTAAAACATCTTATCAAAATCAATCATCGATTACTATGACGATGAGAAAGTTGCGTGAATTTTTGGGAGAAACACCGTGCCAACAAGACACACTATTTATCGTATAGTGAATGATGTCGACGAAAGAGGGTTTGTTGCTGATAGAACCAAACATGGACCACAACGTACTGCAAGATCGGCTGAAAACATTACTGCTGCTCAGGAAAGTGTTCAAAACAATCCATTAACATCAATTCGACGCCGTGGTCAGGAGCTTGGTCGTCAAAGAACAACTTTGGCCACAATTTTGCACAAGGATTTGCATTTGCTTCTATTTAAGATTCAGTAGACACAAGAGCTTCTTCCTGTCCTTTTTAACGCCACAACTGCATGCTTTGGGCTTGATTAACATGTGATGTTAACAAGACGGTACCACATCGCATACAGCCAGGATTACAATGGAATTACTGCGAGACCTCTTTCCACAATAACTTATTTCAAGAAATGGTGATGTTGAATGCCCTCCACGGTTGCCTGATTTGACTGCTCCGGACTCCTTTTTGTGGGGATATCTGAAAAGCAATGTTTATGCAAACAAACCAGAAACGCTTGAGCAACTCAAACAAAATTTTCGTGATAAAATTAATGAAATACTGCGTGAAATGTGTGAGAATGTAATGAGGCTAACAGAGGCGGACATTTATCTGATATTGTATTCCATACATAATTGCCGGCATTAAATAAAACATTTATCAATATAAGATTCATTCTCTTTCGTTTAATCAAAAATTATAAACGAACAAATTAGTATGCCTTCCCGACGGACACCCTGTACTTTTTAATATCCGTAAAGAAATTGCGGTTGTCAAAACACTCTGGAAAATAGCGTTTTTTTTTTACCAGTCAACTTACAATTTCAGTTAACTTCAAAAAAGGTCGAATGGCAATGTGTTCACACTGTCCAAATATGCATCCAGTCTGTTAAAAAAAGTTCTTGTGCACTGTTTGATATTTAAACTTATTGAAACCATAGTATTTGACCAATTTATTAAAGGAGCCTGTAAATTTATCACATAATTTCAGCTTATTTTATTTTATTATTGAAAGTCCTACTAGTTAGACTTTCTATTGTTATTGAACTTTTGACTTGAGACAATTGAAATTGCCATCTCTGCTGTTTTATGTAAATATTTTCATGTACACATTTTGTGTATATTGTTAATTGAGGCAAGCTTGGAGTAATGGAATATTTGTGCAGAAGTGTTAAATGCGTTAAAATTGTAGACGGATCAAGATGTTATTTCAATATTTGTGTTCCCGAAGTGTCATTTAATGCAAATTAGAACAACTTTACACTTAACTATTCAAAAGTATGTACGAGTACAAGGTGCCATGAACATACGTAGACATATATATTTAAGTTCGAATGAACCTCTTAATGATACAAACTTTTTGTCAGCCTTTCACTGCTTATTCTTAACATAAGGAACGACTATGTAAAAGTTATACTGTGGTTCGGTTCGTTGGGTTGTTAACATTGTACTATTAATAACTATATGTAAATATATACCAAATCGTTTTAATTGATTATGGTAACAGTTATAAGGATGGGCGGTCATTACTGTTGCGGTCTGGGAACAGGAACTAATGATAACAATTTTGTTAGGGTTGCGCATGGAAAAGAAACAATTTAAATTTATAGGTTTTTATTAGAACCAGAAACGTCAAAAATTATCTTGATAATATGTCGCTCTTCGATATTTCTGCAGTGCAACTACTACTATTAGAATATTTTCATTTTTGAGAAAACTTACGAAGTCATGAGTGATTTTGTGCCCTGATATAGTATATTCGATGTCGCCTCAGCCTACTTATTCGTTTTCACAGAAGTTAATTTGAAAGATCAAATCAAATCAGTTCTGAATATTAAGATTTCAGAAGGGTGCGTGATGAAGCAGTTTATGATTTCCTTTATCAAATATCGCTAAAACTTAATGTACAATAAAAGAACCAGAATGTTGCCGTGCAAAAGCGTTGCCCATAGTAATTATGGGGGAAGTAATAATTCGTATATCTTCGTCCGAACGAATGAAGGAATACCGCTTAAGTTATCTAATGTCTTTTGGCCAAATGCTTTTCGTGACTTTTTAAGTCGATTGAGTGATGACTGTCTGCCTTTCTGGCTGGATACGATAACTGCAGTAAATCTTCATGAAACTTGACACACACAACTTTTATCAGATCATAGCCGAAATTCAATTTCATCCGTTTAATTCTTCTTAGTTCAAAATTCTTGGCAGAATTCGATTAACTAAACCCTTTTTAGTAACTCCGATATAAATGACCGATTTAACCCATGAGGGTTATTATGAGGTTCACATCGTTTATGTATTTAGCTGCACTAAATTTAGTAGGATTTGGTATATGTTGAGCGTGTGGCAAAGTAGGCAGAATGAAAACGGAGAAGAATGTCACGATCCCCACTTTGCAGACTGAAGTTACTTAAATTCTAGGCAATTGTATTGCGTTATAATGCTTGATCCGACCGTGGCGAGATGGTTCAATCCTGCATATAGCCACATATTGTCATATGAGCGACGGCCACCTCGATGAATCTGACGAACATTTCGAGTAGTCGAGGGTAAATACTTCAAAATCCGTGTAAGCTCATTGAATATGAGAAGCCTCCTAATATCTCATCATCTCCACACTAGAAATGACTGGTTAAACTAAGGTAATCATCATAAAACGTTATCATGGGCAACAGCAGAAATATTTGATACAGATGAGTAGGGCATTTTGTATGGACGTGCCTAGAAGAAGTTAACCAATATAATCCGAATCCATAAAAAAATTTTAGGTTATGTAACTCAGACAGACAGGCTTTGTCAATCGCCTTAAATACAAAAAATACTTAATATTTCCTTAGTATTACCTTTTCACCGTATCTGATTATGTGTTTGAATTTCCAGAGAAACTGGGAATTCCCCAAATGTTCAAATTCGATATATCCTGTAATTTCTAGTGTTAAATGTCATAGAAAATAAATAGCATAAAAATGTAGAATATTTTCTCAAGCAAGATGGCGTACAATAAGCCGTCTATCTTAAATAATGTCGTTAAGGAAACACGAAACAAAATAAGCAATCGGACCCCCAGCAAAAGTTATAAGGACATTTAAGGTACGCACCTATAATGTCCGCACTCTTTACAGAGGAGGTGTTTCTGCCCGACTGGCGAATGTTCGTGACATACGAGGTGTGTCCAAAACATAAGGCGAATTTTCAAATTTCGCAGGCTACGTACATTCGACTTTCGATTATTATTTTTTTTATGTTGACGGTTTTATCCATATTGTTTGTGAGAGGCATAAATAAGACAAGGGTTTGCACGTTCGGCGATTTTCTGCTATCGAAAAAAATGTATCAAAGAAGTTGCATCAAATTTTGTGTAAAAAATGGAATTAAGTGCTCAAAAACAATAGAAATGAAGTTGAAATTGAAACAAGCTTTTCACATAAGGTCGAGAAGATGTGTATGATGACGCTCGCTCTGGACGCCCCAGCACATCAATAACCGATGAAAATGTTGAAAAAGTGAAGAAAAATGTTATGGAGAATCACCGCCGAATCACAGTTAGAGAAGTTGCTGAGGATGTCGTCATATCGGCTGGCTCATGCCATGCAATCTTTCGGAAATTTTGGGCATGAAGCGTTCCAAAATTGCTGAATTTTGACCAAAAACAACGCCGCATGAGTATCGCTCAGGAATGGTTGAATAACGTCAACAATGATCCACATATGCTTAAAAGGGTCATAACTAGTGACGAACCATAGGTATATGGTTATGACATCACATATAAAGCCCAATCGTCCCAATGGAAGAGTCCAGGAGAGCCAAGACCAAAAAAGCACGACAAGTTCGATCAAATGTAAAGGTTTTGCTCACTGTTTTCTTCGATTACCATGGCGTAGTGCATCAGGAGTTCTTACCACAAGGTCGCACGGTAAATAAGGAGTATTATCTTGAAGTTATATGCCGTTTGCGTGAAGCAATGCAAAAGAAAAAAAAAACGTCCGGAATTGTGAAAAAAAATTCATGGCTTTTGCATCATGATAATGCACATGCTCACTCATTTTTGCTTGTGGAAGATTGTTTGACCAAAACAATACCATTATCATGCCTTAGCCACCGTATTCACCAGATTTAGCCCCCTGCAATTTTTTCCTTTTTTCCGAATCGCCATTCAGAAAATGCAATGAACAGGACAAGGATAAACTCACCTCGCGGTTAAGCCCCAGAAGTGACCGTAAAGCCACCAGCCGCAGTGACCCTACAACATATATTATTATCACACTGATCTGTGCGCACGCCTCGACGGAAGGAATAGACAAGGAAACTAAGGATACATTCTGTGAGTGCCTAGAAGAAACGTACGACCGCTGCCTTTGCTACGATATTAAAGTTGTACTGGGAGATTTTAATGCCAAGAGATAGTGTTACTAGACCAGCCGTCGGAAAACTCAGTTTGCATAGCTGAATTCCTCCGAGAACGGATTTAGACTGAGTTCTTTCTCCGCAGAGCATAATATATAAGCAAATGGAATCAGATTCTCACATAAAGACATCCACAAGGAGGCGTTGCTCTCTCCTGATCATAACTCGAGGAATCAGATTGATTACGTGATAATGTATGGAACGCATGCTTCTAGTGCTTTTAAAGCTTGTTCCAGACGACCTGATAGAGCCTTATCAACGGGGAAGACCAAGGAAGAACAAATCGACTAATACGACGTACGAGTCATACGGCTCGATTATAAAGTTGTTTCCAACAGTCCGGTACTGCCAAAACGGTATGAGGCCGCAGCCGGGTTTGAATTCCCTCGAAGCTAAAATGATGTTAACTGACCCGAAGTCTTCATTGAAGATAGGCACTAATCTTATATCAAACTAGAGTTTATATAGAGCGACAGCCTAACGTGCGACCTTTTTAAATGTTGATGCGGTGTTTCTTAGCATTGATAAGAAGTTGGCAAAAAGAGCCTGGCGGCAAACGAGAACAAAGCAAAGGTATTCGTTTCAACGAACAAAGAGTCGTTTGAGACATCTTGAAGTGGTGGTAGTGAAGTGAAGTCTAAGCAAGCGATTTAACAGTAACGCCCTCTTTCGACAAACAGACATTGGTGCTACCTGTCTTGGTGTATGGCGCAGAATCCTGGGTAATGATAAAAGCAGATGAATCAGTTCTAGAGAATATGGACCTATTAGTATTAACCGAGAATAAAAGCGACGCATGAACAAAGAAATGTATGAGCTATACACCGACATTGGTGTGATCAAGCGTATCAAAATACTTTTAAGCATTAATGTCCTCTTTTCAGATGACGCAGTGAAAAGTTTGTTTATAATTTTTGATTAAATGAAAGAGAATGAATCTTATATTGATAAATGTTTTACTTAATGCCGGCAATTATGTATGGAATAAAATATCAGATAAATGTCCGCCTTTGTTAGGCTCCCAAATGCGAGCCCATTTAGGCATATTTTTTATTACATTCTCACACATTTCACGCGGTATTTCATTAATTTCATCACGAAAATTTTGTTTGAGTTGCTCAAGCGTTTCTGGTTTGTTTGCATAAACATTGCTTTTCAGATATCCCCATAAAAAGAAGTCCGGAGTCCGTGGAGGTCAACCAACATCACCATTTCTTGAAATAA
Organism: Philornis downsi; assembly: GCA_019455685.1. Lineage (NCBI taxonomy): Eukaryota > Metazoa > Arthropoda > Insecta > Diptera > Muscidae > Philornis > Philornis downsi. Next base: position 2,074,634 of record JAHXMU010000717.1, on the reverse strand, counting down.
CTTGTTGTGGAAAGAGGTCTCGCAGTACCGTCTTGTTAACATCACATGTTAATCAAGCCCAAAGCATGCAGTTGTGGCGTTAAAAAGTTTGCAATCATATCACGATATTGCTCCCCATTGACAGGGCAGGAAGAAGCTTTTATGTCAACTGAATCGTAAAAGGAAACAAATTCAAATCATTGTGCAAAATTGTGGCCAAAGTTGTTCTTTGACGACCAAGCTCTTGAGCACGACATCGTTGATGGATTGTTTTGAACACTTTCTTGAGCAGCCGATCTTTCAGTACGTTGTGGTCCATGTTTGGCCCTATCAGCTACAGACCCTCTTTCTTCGAAATCATTGACTACACGATAAATAGTGTCTTGTTGGCACGGTTTTCTCCTAAAAATTGCACGCAACTTTCTCATCGTCACAGTAATTGATGATTGATTTTGATAAAATGTTTTAACGATTAATTGAATTATCGAATAATAAATTTGTCACGTCTCTACTTCACGACTGCCAAACATGAACTGTCAAGACTAATGTTTACCAAAATGGCGGCAAACAAAGTAGTATACCTACCCGACGGACACCTCGTAAATATATTTGTTTATAAAGGGTGTCCCGACAAGAACGCTTTAAATTTAAATTTTAAATAAAAGAGATGTTAAAAAAAATCGTGAAACTTTATTATATCGTAAAGTAGGCAGAAAGAGGTTATGTATGGAACAACACATTGGGCAGATGGCCGTCGCTGCTTTGCTAGCACACACTCGATCTTTTAATGAAATTCTCAATAACCGTTTTGCATAAATGTTGCGGTATTTCATTAGTTCAGCATCCAATTTCCCCTTTTAAGACTTGAGTCGTCGTCGGCTTATTCGCGTAAACCATCGACTTCAAAAAACCCCAAAGAAAAAAGTCTAATGGTGTTAAATCGCACGATCTAGGCGGCCAATTTTGGTCTCCAAAACCCGAAATAACACGACCAGGAAGTGACTGATGCAGCAATTGAATTGTTTCTCTGGCTGTGTGACATGTGGCGCCGTCTTGTTGAAGCCACATGCCCTCCACATTCATTTCTTCAATTCTAGGCATGAAAAAACTGATTACCGTTTCGCGATACCGAACAACATTGACTGTTTACGCTTGACATGCCTCATTTTCATAAAAAAAGGTCCAATGATTCCTCCAGCCCAAAATTCACACCACACAGTGACACGTTGCTTCTCGTGAATTACTCGAGGATTTCCCTCACCCCAAATGCGACAATTCTGCCTATTGACGAAGCCATCAAGATGGAAATGGACCTCGTCACTGAAGATGATTTTATCGGCAAAATCAGCATTTTCATTTTGTCTCTCTAATACCCAATTAACAAACTCCATTCGCTGTCTATGGTAAGCTGGCTTCAGTTCCTGAGTCAATTGAACTTTGTATGCATGAAAATGCAAATCTTTCGTCAAAATTCGCTGCATAGTGGATTTGGAGACACTAATTTTCTGAGCTCGGTGTCGAATTGAGTTGGATGGAGTTTGAGCGACATCATCACTGCGATATTTTCGGTCGATCGACCTGGTTGAAGGTGCGTTGTTGTCTTTACATAACTAACAGACCCAGTTTTGGCAAATTTATCCATTAAATACATATTGTGACCCCAAATTCATCGCAATTGGCGAACTGTAGCCGCAAAACTTTCACCATTTTGGTAAAATAATTTCACAATGAGAATGCGTTGTTCAATCGTGTAGGGCTCCATTTTTAATAACCTCGTACCTTCTACCAGCAAATAATAACAATTGTTCAAATGTCAAACAATGACACTTCGAATGGCGCCAAATTTAAATCTTGCGTTCTTGGGTGGCCCAACCCTTTATATATTTGGTTATTATACCTATATATCTGTTTTTTTTTTTTCAAAATTTGTTAAATATGGCAATTTTTTGGATTCCAAGTCTTTATTTAAAGTTTCCTATTAAACTATAGGGCGTGGCAGGCACTTTACTTTTCTTTGGTATCGCCTGTATCCTGGCTTTCACCTGTAAAACATCGGTTGTGATTGAAAAGTTTTTGGTTGCTTAATTTATATGGAATTTGAAGTGAATTTAAGCGCTCTCTGCTTTCCAGAGCTGGGCTCAGAATGGCTTGCCAACTTCTTCATGAAGTATTTATTTCTCTTAATGCGGATTATTGTTGTTTAATGCAGGTTAAAACGTTCAGCTGATGTTTTGATTGCAAATTCAATGGCTGATTTTCTTAAAATGCCAAACTTATCTTTTGTTATCAGTAAGGTAAACAACTTATTTGCAGTTGTGAGACAGCACATTTCATCAGCAACATAAAATGAAAGCTGATTCTTCCCTTTGTTTGATCAAAGAAAACGTCATATATCTGCAAGCGCAAGATAAAAAAGGTTACTAGTGTTGAAATCAAAATTTTACTAAATATGTTGTGCAAAAATGTATGTCGCAAGAATCGACACGAGAACTTATAGTTTATGGGCCAGAACCGAGGTACTACTGCGTATTAAATTAAGGATGTTATCGTTCATTTGTTCGTAAAATATAGTAACAATTAATATGTCTCCCTTTATTAGCGTTTTATTTCTTTTGCGGATAAAGTACTTGAATATATAAAGAGAAAGAGAATCAATAGAAAATCTGACTTATACATTTTTGCAATATATATGTAGGTATAATTAAGTCAGTACAGAAATTTCTTACTTATATGTATATGCATATCTTCACCCAATGTCCTTTGTATTTGGCGAAAGTGTGAGAAGTATCAGAAGGGGGGAGGGGAAAACCGCCAAAATGAAAAAGAAATAAAAGATCCATAATTATAACTTACTGAACTTAGTTACTGTAACTTACTCTCTTCCACTTAGACATTATAGGTAACTTCTTAATTTTTGCCAGATCGGCTCTTTAAATTGTTGAGCAATACAGTCGATATTCATTAGCAAAACTTAGATTAGTAATAGCCTGATGCATGCTATTTTATACAGAACTTAGTGCAACTGAACAAAAGATGTAAATCTAAGAATTTATATATGTATGTGTTAAATTAGTTAATTTGTATGGTAGGTGCAAGAAATGACAGGTTTCTCCATTAACTTTTTTTACATTTTGACGAGCATCGGAAAAATTAAATTTTCATAAATCAGGCAATTTGTTTGGGAAGTACTAGAGCGAGGGTGGCAATGCAGTCCATTTTCATCCCTAAACTAAGATTATAAAACGCATGATATGTACCAATTTGACTCAATTCAGTGCAACTGTTTTAAAAATATGAAGCTCAGAATATACGTGTTTATTTGTTTATTTGTATAGGAAGTACTCGTCTGATTTTTCTCAAGTTTTGCCAAACACTTATAAGTCAACTCGAGTAACAAAAATCTTGATTATTGCAGCCTGCTGGTTAGAAACGAAAAATCGTGCAATGTGTGTAGGGAGATACCAGAAGAAGAAGTTACAAGAAAAAAATTAATTTCGGAGAATAAGTCAATTTATATGGGACGTATCGTTTATAATCCCCGGCAACGTTGTAGCAAATATTAAGCTGTGTCGAGTTTAGAAAAGTTTCGTAGAGATTTTCGGCTGTCGTTGTGTCTACCAAACATCCTGGCATTTAGTCCAAAGATACTTGCTACTTTAAATGCGGCCATATTCCTATTCGGGTATATTTTGTCGTATTCACCTTTGGGTGAAGCTATAAAATTATCTAATTGAAAACATTGGGACTGATGGTTCAGCAAAGAATGTTGGCATAAATAAATTTACACCATACCGCATAGTATTCACGGTTTAAAATAAATGTTTTATCTACATTTTCAGCTGCCTTCAGAATGGGAATAACAGCTTTGAAGCCATCGAATTTGCTTTAACATACATCAAAAACTAAGTATTAGCACCACGGTTAGTGTTAGTAAAAATTAAGTGATTAAATTATGTAAATTTACGTTGCGTAATATATCGGTAGATACAAATTGGCCAAATATCAGTTATCATTCCGTCTCACCCAAATTGCTGTCCCCACCAATGCTATTGAAACTTATGTTTTGAAAGAGACTCAGCAAGCGAATACGTTTAATTATGAAATATCGATTCAGAAATCTATGTAGTTATGCAAACCGACTGTAAAGGAAAATTTTTAAATTTAATATTTCTTCTTGCAGCATCTTCCGATATTGAGAGAATGACACAAACTACATTAAATCCCATTACTTCAAATGAGAAGAACATGAACCCCTTTAATCCGCTGGTGAATCGACTACCGCACCAAGGCAACATAGGTGCGGTACCTATAATTTATACCAACTGGATCGGCCTGGCTTCGAAGCCGTTGCTGCCAACAACATACAATTACCACCACCACCACCACTTGATGGGACTCCAAGGTAATGTAACACTCAGAAAGCCAAGTATAATGTAATGACACCTTTTCCTAATTGTTATCATAGCAAAGCGGTTCCGAAAGCAGGGAGTAGATCGTAAACCCCGTCAAGCGTACAGTGCCAAGCAACTTGAAAGACTGGAAAACGAATTCAAGTTGGACAAATACCTCAGCGTTAGCAAAAGGATGGAACTTTCCAAGTCACTGAATCTGACTGAGGTGCAAATCAAGACCTGGTTTCAAAACAGACGGACCAAGTGGAAGAAACAGCTGACATCCCGGTTAAAGATAGCCCAGCGCCAGAGTGTTTTCGAAAACAGTCTCTATCTACCTGCGGCTATGACCCCAGCAAGCGCGATAGCACCTTCGTCGCCATCTTCATCCAATCCGTCCATTGCCTCCCTGCTACCTCCATATTACGCATCGGCATTTTGCTTTGCCAACAATTTAATGTTTCCAAAGAGCGTGTCAGCGGCTGCCAGCAACGCATTCCGCCATCAGTACAGTGATACTCCTCTGGGAATTTCTTTGCATACTGCCAGTACTGCTCCGTTCACCCCTATGCACGGTCCTAATCCATCGTAGTGACCATTGTCCCCACTTGGCTGCATGTGTATGTATATTTGTGAAGGAACCAGTCAATTATTGTGACATTTGCCGTGCCAACAACAACTACGAAACACATGCTGAGCAGTTTGTCTCGAACCTCCTCATTGTGGACTCAAAGCAATTGTTGTAATAAATTCCTATAATGGCTACATAACATCATAAAATGCATACACATGTATGTATGTATGTATGCACGAATATTTATCACTGCAAAAAGCTTGACAATAGTTTTGCCGACAACATCGAAGAAAATGGGTTTCCCAACCAGAGAAGAAAATCATCAGTCGTCATAACTGTGATCTCACCCAACGTTGACTGCGCTGAGTAGGAGAGTGTTGCGTTGAACGAGAGTATTTTTCTAGCGACTATTACGTCGCTAAAGGCCAAGAGAAGGATCGTTTCCTAACAGTGTGAGCCAATTTGAGAATCGTGTTATTCCGTAACAACATTTCGACATACGGACAAACCAATGGGTTGCAGAGGTTTACCTATGTACACAGTCCCACTGTGATGCATTCAACAAGAGACGTTTCCGCTGCATTTCTTAAGATTAGAACCCAGTATATTCAGTTTTCTTCAAACTTTTTGTCATAACGGACTGATTTGGGGATCTTATAAGGAACGGATTTGTGATTGTAAAATAATAAATAGTATATAAAAAATACATAAATAAATAGTGCTAATAAAACTGCAAAATATTCCTTAGTTCATAGCACGTAGCGCTCCGCGAATCTCGTCTCGTGAAGTGATATCGCTTCCGATCGTCGGGTATCTAGATCCCGAATTCGAGTGAAAGTGCCTGTGAGTAAAGAGTTATATAATTAGCCCTAGGCCAGTGTGGTCAACACACGAGTGCCTATTAAATTGGACAGACATCCAATAAATCTCGCTATATTACCTCACACGTATGTATGTAAGTCCATACATATACTCGTATGTGAACTTTTCGTCACAAGAAGTATTGAAAATTGTCAAAACGGCTATCTTCCCTTGAACGTGAATTGTGGATCTAGTACAAATTGCATACTATATATGTAGGTACGTGTGTTTATATATATGTTTGTATTTATGTTTATATATATGAGTGTATTTACAAATTGTACATATATTTATAATTAAAATTCGAGCACAAGAGACGGCCGTGAATACCAAGCACATTATGTTTTCTTCTCCCCAACAAATTTCGTACCTTCATCAGTTCAATAAAATTGAAGTGCGCAGAGACATGATCTGCGTTGGATGACATTAAACTTGAATGAAGCCAAACACAAATGGCAAGCAAAAGGCTGTGTTCTTGGACAGTTTCCACTGTTGGCAGTGGTGTCATTATGGGCGAAATATATTTAATTATTTGTTTTGTTTTGTTTTGTCTGTTTTTTTTTTCGTGGCGTTGCACATCGTTATGACGTTAAGACTGAGAGACCGCGGTAGTGCATTTTGATGTTATTTCCCTTCCGAAAATAGAAACGTAATCGAAAATAAGGAAACATGAAATGGCCTAATTTGCACTATCAAGCAGTATGTAAATTATGTGACAGTGTAGGCTTGATGCTGCGGTTGTTCGACCTAAACATGTTTGCGGATTATACGTGCAATAAATAACATACGGATCAAATCCCACTGCAACATCACTCCAAAAATGAAAGGGGCAACTTTTTGGGGATTGGAATAGATATTGAAACTATTTTTGGCGGCAGCTATCGGCGATAGCCGGTGGATTCAAAAATACAATATTTTTAAATAAACCGGTTTTATGTTGGTTATTTCATTGACTGTTTTCTGTCGAATTGATGATGATTTTCTCATAAAGTAATTCCAACATATCATGTCTGGCAATGTCTCAATATATGGTTCGAAATAACAATAAATACTCTACGTACTGGATGTTTTCAATACCGCTATTTCATTGTTACATTCTCGCGTACCTAGTGCAGAAATTTCGGTCAGATGAACTGTCGTATACCTTCGTTAAACGTCCTTTTGCTTTCGTGTTCACTAAACTTAATCATTGTAGCTTTCCGCCTTCCGCTCCGAAATTATGGAGAAATCATAGATTTTTGTCAAATCGGCTAATTTGTTCCTGAGAGGGGAACAGAAATGCAGGTCATTGTCAGTCGCTGAACTATGCTTGATAATTTAGTACTACTGCACGAAATATTTAATCCATGGTACACGGTCAATTTTGTCACTTTTTGCCAATTTTTATAATTTAATGCAATTGACGAAAAATTAAGTTATTAAGGTTTAAATTTCGACAATTCAGACAATTTATGGCAATTTTCATTTCATTTTCAGAACAAAGTTTATCAAACGAATGATGTGCGACAAATTTGACTGAAAGCAGTGCAACTGCTTAGGCGATATGAAGCTAAGAATATATGGGTTAAACCGGTCATGTGTATGGAAAGTATCGTTAGGGGCGTGATTGGTTCTCGTAAATTTCACTAAGCATTGCAAGGCAGCATAATGAATAAATATTTAGGTTGGAGCAGTCTACAGGGACGTGCCAAAAAGGGTGTGGCAATGCAGTCCACGTTCATTCTTCTACTTTAGCCTAGAAAATCCAATTTCGACTAAAATTAGCGTAATTGGATAAATGGTATGAACCTATTAATAATATACGGAATAAATCAGTCCAACAACCATATCCAATTTTGTTAAATTTGATCAAGCTTCATACAGCAAAGTAATGGACAAAAACTTGAGTTACTGCACTTCATAAATTGTGAGTTACTGGGAAAAGACTAAATTTCGGATAATCGGTCTATTTGTAAAACAAATAGCAGAAAGGGAGGGCCTATATAGACCATTTACAATTTTCGTCTACGATCTGGCAGAATATTAGGCTGTACCAAGGTTTAAAAATTTCATAAACATTTACAGCTTATCGTGTCTACACGCCATCCAGCCAGAAAGACGGACGACGCTCAATGAACTTAAAAAAAAAACATGAATCACATTTGATCAAAAGATACATGGTACTTTAGATGCTTCCTTCAGCGTGTAAAATTTTGGTCATATCAAATGACATATACCTTCATTATCTCAAGTGAAGTTATAAAAAATATCATAAGTAAATAAATAAGGTATCTCGCAAAGTTATTATTCCCAATAAGGCGCTTACTTTATGGCATAATGAATTTTGTATGCAATAATTGACACATAGAAACAATAGATATCAAAATCGACATCAATACAAATTAAAAGTATTATTATATTATCGTTCCCGATAACTGGTAACGATGTAGTTGTGGTAAGATATTTCTAAACCAAATTTTAAGAAAAGGATATCATGCTCCAGGAATATTATGATTTCGTTTTCTATGCACAGTTATCAATAAAATATTAGAAAAAAAGTTAAACAGCTAATGACCCCTGCATTTATTTGGAAATAATTTTATTACTTGATTTATGACGATTTTATTTTAAAATACAGCTTTATGAGGGCAATCATAAATCATATTGGCCTGCATTTAGAAGAATAAGCATATGAATATTATCATTTCTAATTGGAGAGACGCATCTATAGCGCTATAATGCAATTATTATTCGCATGATTGCAGGTTCAATAATTTGAAAGGCGATCATTTCGATGTGTCCAACGAAAGCTTTGAGTAGTGGAGTAATCGATAAGTCTTGTAAATTCTTCTCGAATTGTGACATTCGGAATCGTTGTTAAACTTGTAGGTCCTATTGAGTGAGTCTAAAAGTAGAATGAATGTAAGCACACTGAATGTGAGAAGCTCTCCCATGTCTCACTTATGAGACTGAACGGAACTTGATTTTAGTTCTCTTCACAGATTGCGAGAATGCGATTGTGATTACGATGTCTCTCGAGAATGATATCTCTTGACATCATAAACTCCCCGAATTTTTGGCGCATTGCTTCTGTAAAGCTTGACAGATTGATCAAAATGACATTTTCGATGTTTTGAGTTGACAATATATAATCAGGTTTTCCGACCTATTGTACCCTTGTGTACCTATACTTTCCATAAACTTATTATCATCATTATCGAATTAAAAAACCATGAAATGGTAGTCGACAATTCAGTTGCATCCAGACTTCCACGACGACTGAAAATTATCGGTTGCTCTACAATATGTTGGATGAAAATGTAGGTTGCGGCGGTCAATGAATTAGAAGTTATAGGAAGAAAACGAATTATCGGAAAATCGGTCAATTTGTATGGCAGTATGGCTCGGAAAGTGTGGTTCGTTATAGTCTAATTACAATCGTTATTACCAGCCAGCCATACAGACGGACATCGACCAATCAACTTAAAAAGACATGAAATACATTTGGTCAAAAGATACTTCGCCGTCTTAAACAATACATATTTTCACTCCATTGAATGGAGGTACAATGATACCGTTTGGTTACGGCTTTTGAAAAGAGTATAGGAAAAAATTACGGTATGCGCAGGTATTTCAAAGCTATAATAAAAAATATATTGTAAGGTCTGTGATAATTTTAATGACGGTACCAGAAGACGTGGGTTATATTAATCAGAGTCAGAACCAGAGTTTCTTTGTTCACTGCTTCGATAATTTAGCAGATTTTTGTTAATACTTGTAGGTTACTAGCAAGTGCCCTCAACTTCGTTCGCGCGATTAAGTATGCACGAAGTCCGAAGTTGAATTTTTCTGCAATTTATTTAGCACTGGCATTGGAGAGATTTGTCAGTTTCCACGGTTCTGATTCCGCGGTAAAATCTGCTATCAAAATAACGGCGGGAAATAAGAGGCATATGCTCCTTATGTCCTATTTATTTCCTGTTCGACTTCGGAATTTTATGTTTTTATGATGTTCCATGATATAATGCATACTTCTAGTTTTATGACTTCATAAATTGTGAAATTTATGTCTGTCTTCTTCCTCGTTTCATTTCTTCCTCCAAACATTGTGCTAGTGCGTCCTAAGAGTAACAGACTGATGTTTTTACCTTCAGTTATTTCTGTTAGACAATTTCATTTTGAACCCTCTATTCTTCGTTTCACATCCAATAGCTCGAATTTCCTAAATTCCTCTTCATTGGGAATCCCCATTCCCAATTTTATGACTAACTTAACTTAACAACTTTTTGTTCCTGCCATTTGTTTCAGCTATTTATTACATTTACGTCGTAATAGTAATGTTTACATTGATTTTGGTGGTTCCAGCATCAGCTGTTCGTCATGGGCGATGGTATCATTTTTGTCCTCACTTTTCCTTGTTTTCTTTTAAAGACATAAATTTTTATAAACCACTTTACCAAACCACACTATGAAAGCAGAATATCCAATAGTATACAAATGCAATTTCATGATTGTATTATAGCTTCAGCCATTTGTTATGAACAATGACGCTATTTTTTTATTATATTATATTATATATAATATATATATATTTATATATTTATTATATTTTTTTAGTTGCACTCAATCCGTTGCGCGCCTATGCTGTCCAGTCCCAGTCCCAGTTATACCAATATATCTCCAATAGTTTGCTGTGGATAACAATACCGTTTTCGCACACTCTCACCACTATTTATCCCCTGAAATTACGAATGTCGCTGAAGTACTTTCCTACTTTCCGCCTAATGTTTAAGATAGATAAGCGCATCAATTTTCATGATTCTATGTTTACCCTTTCAGTGTGGTCGGTGATGCCCTTTTTATTCCCAAAAAAGATAAATTTGATAACTTTCTCCTTATCGCGAGTTTGTTCTTTAAGAAGATTATGGAAACTAATTGCTGTGAGTCTAGCTCTAGCCGTTTGAGCTGGGCGACTGAGAGCTGGTGTATTTAAAGATATTTTGGGTTAAAATTGATTTTTTTTGTTTAAAAACATCTTATTATGTAATTTTATCCACTGGCACGAAAATGTCTCAATAAATAGCGATAATTGAGTTATAATTGATTTGTGCTATTTGTTGAGAATATTTTCGTAATTGTGGGCAAATCTTCTGAATGGTTTTGTGAAGTTATAGGCCCTTTTGGTTAAGATGATGTTCGAGAAGCACAAATAGGTAAGGGTATTTTGGTGAATAGCGTAATAGCTATCCGTCCAGCCAGCTGTCAATATAATCAATTTCGCAAGTTTTTGAATAACATTGTCTATTAGCAATACTAAATAATAGCTATCTTGAATCGAATAATGAATCAAAATAACATTGCATTGAAGATTGACAGTAAATTCAAATTTTATATCATTCGCCATTGTGACATCTGGGAATACAGTTTAGGCATTAAATTGTTATATATTCCTTATGAATAAATTTTTCCACAACCGACGAAAGAGTGATGATATTTTTTCTTGTTATGGCAAAAAATTTTGAATTGAGACTTCTGTTATTTTTAATACATAGAAGGTATTTGTGGTGACTCATTTGCAGTTTAGGTTAACATTTATTGCCGTTCGCTAAACATATTTTCCGAAATAATTTGGACTTCTATTTGCTTTGCTTTCTATTTGTTGGCAAAAGATGAAAAAAAAAGAATTTTAAAAATTTATAAATCCCTTATTGGGCAAGCCATAAGAAATAACCGGGATTTGTAAGCATGTTTTTTGTAGATATTTTCAAAAACTAACTGATAACGTAATTGTTGTAATCCGATCAGAAACATGGTTTTGCCATCCCGTTCTTCAGACCCTTACTACTCCGATTATAAGCTCCCTAACACTTTAAAAACGTCTGTGAGAAAATTCATTCAAACAGGCCAAACTGTTTTAGAGTGGCTAACACATTCCCGCTTTTTTTAACTTCATTGTGCGACGTTGGCCAACTTTTGGTGGTATCATAAAAAAAGGATGATTATTAATAAATTAGATACATTTTGAGTTGCAAATCCACTTGAACATATTTTGCCAAATTGATACAGGAAACTCACACATTAAAATGCTTGTTTGGGGATAAAGGGAATAGAAACAGTACCAACGTCCAGAACTAAACGGCTGATTATAAAATCGTAAATACTTAACCATGACAGCAAGCCCTTAGTGAGGAAGGAGTCTTTGAAATCTATGCTTTTAAGGATAAAACAGGAAAGATATGGGATAAAACCTGTTCCACCGCCCACAACAAACAACTACAACAGTAAGCAGAAAGAAAGTGAATAAAATACTACCATTAGTTGCAATAAACCACTGTTGCTGATATCACCAAAATTGATACAAGAAATAAACTTGCAGAGAAGGCGGGTCGTAAATTCATAAAATTCATGGTTTTACTAGGTTATTCTGGAATCATTAATTTTTCTTTTTTGAATAAAAAGCTAATTGAATACAAGATACTACTTAAAATCCAATGGAATAATTGACTGACTGCAATGCAAATTATTGCCAACTCTTTTGTATGTTAAAAATGGCAGAAGTGAAATATAAAAAACGATACTGAAATACTTTGTTGCGGAATGTTTTATATTTTTACGCTGTGATATAGATATGTCCAAGCAATATTCGATTTCCAAAACATATAATGTGATGTGGTAATTGTGAGATTGTTAAAATGTGTTACTCTTCTTAGATTTTTAGACCCCACTTCAGCAAACTCTTAACGTGGACAAAATTCAACTGAATTCAATACAGCTGCATTAAATTTATGTCTTTAATGGGAAAATGTGGGTTAATTCGGTTATTTGTATGGGAGGTACCAGAAAGAGCATAGCTAATGGGCAATATTAAAGCCATTCTCGATATATTAATTTTGAAAAACGCCCGTAACAAGGGAAAGACGGGTTCAAAATCTAAACACCATCAACGTATCGTTGTGCTAATTTCTACTGCAATAAAACTCGTCAAAGTGGATCTATCCTAGGCAGCCCGCAACCATTGTGTACAAAATTTAGAGGCACAGAACCGAATTTGGAAGTTGTCACAATCGCAAATTCGTTTGTCAAAAAGATCTCGAAAAACTATTTTTTGTAAAATTGTTTTGCAAAGATATTTTATGATATCCCTTTTTCGGTTAAATAAAGTTAAATAAAACACGCATAAAGCTATGATCTCGATTGAACTTTTATTTCATTATAATGCTTGGACCTTGCCATCATGAAATACAATGTCATTTAAATGACCACCTCTGGATTGGTTGCAGCAGTAGACGAAAACTGACAGCTTTGTCCGACTGGTGGTTTTGATACTACTAAACGGATAACCCTATATATCTGACTGTAAATAAGAACCAGTACAGAAATTACCGTCAGGTGATCTGACTATTTACTTCACCCAACGTCTTTCCATGTCGCTGCAAAAAATGCTCCAAGTTAAAAATAAATAGCAGAAACAAAATTTGTATGGAAGGTACCAGAAGAGGCGTACACTGAAGAGAATTGTAAAAAAATGTAATGGATTAAAACTCCTCTAACTACTTAGAGAGGATTGATGGAATTTTGACAAACCGGTAAATTTACATGAGAGGTGTCGGAATGCGTGTACCAAGAGTTATTAGGCTGCGCAAACTTTTAAGAAGTTCCATAAAAACTTGCAGCAGTTATCGTGCCCACCAGCCAGTCAGCCGGCTAGTCAATCAGACCGACGGACATCGCCCAATCGACTCAAAAAGTTATGAAACAAATTTAGTCAGAAGGCGGTACTTTAGATGCTTCCCTCCGGGTATTATATTTTCACCTTACTAACTACTTCACTCCTGCAGCTTCCTTCTTCAATCGATGCTTAAGATATGTGATATGTAATGCATATGTGATATGATATATGTAATATATGTATATATATATAAGCAATATATAAGAGCAGAATCCCAAATTCTCGACGTGGTGGCTCGTTGGGCATTCGGCTTATTGGTTTTGGGTGAAATATATGCAATTGTAAATATATATAAAGATGCATTTAATTCCATTTTCTTTTATCCTCCCATCGTCCCAATATTTGTTGCAGTTTCCCCACGTATATCATTCTCAAACAAGTGATTGAGGTTGGCTCGTAAGTTTTAAAATCGATATTTCTTTTGACGGACAAGATCACCATATGCATTGTGGATTTTAACGCTGTTCGAACTTGACAAGGATGTGTTTAATGAACACTTTGTCAATCAATAGAATTTTACTAACATTGCTCGACTTCCTGTTTCCATAAAACGAATCGCTGAATTCACTCATCAGATAAACAAACGACTTTGTATTTCTAATAGATTTTCGTTTTGAAGAGCTCATATTTTTATAATTTTATTAACCTATTACTTTAGTAAAATTGTTTTGTTTTTTAATGTTGACGAAAGCTTTCTTACTTTTTATAAAAACCCTATGAAAAATGTTTTCGTTCATAGACTATTCGTTCGTCCACCGATCAATGGTTCCTAAATAATTTATAAGCAGAAAAATACCGCAGACCATTTGTTGATAAAAATGTAGAGATTTACCATGTTGATTTTGACTCCTTTCAATCTTGCGGGTGAGGGTATATATAAATTAGATCAGTTGGCTAAAATTTCTGTACCTGTTGAAATGTCTGTTAGAAATTGCTAAAACTTTGCACACTAAAATGTTTTACTACAGTCTTATGATGGAAATTGGGTGAATTACCCAAACTCGTTGCGTTTCTTCCATTCAAAATTGTAGATTTGAGCAAAATCGTTTTTTCACTTATAATTTTCAATTTATAGGTTAAATTTAGGTCAGTCAAATTATTTTGCGAAATCCAACACAACTTTTGAATCTGGGGTAATTTTCCACAACTTCATTAAAACCTAAAACGAATGGTAAAAATGGCAGAAAAATGTAAATGGAAAACTCCAAAATTTTTTTAATTTAGCCTTTATCTTCCAATTGCGAAGTTTAGGGGCTACAGTGCTGTGAATAATTTACCAACTGATCACCTGTTTGGTGAATGTGTCAAAAAATCCCTCATCTCATACATTATTCAATTTGTACACTGTCTGTTTTTCCAGTGAAATCAAAATTTTTAGTATATTTAGGTAACCATCTACCTATCAGTGCATTTTTCTGGCATTAGAAAAAGAATACATTTAGGATCTTTTTTATTTTATCTGCACTTGAAGGAGTGAAGACACATATAATTTGGTACGAGAAAAATCAAACACCTATTTAATTTAATAATTAAATTACATTTAATTTTAAGAATTAAACAACTATTTCTAAGTACTAAGTATCTTTTAATCTAATATGTTTCATGCCAGTTAAAGACGATTGAACTATGACCGTCTGTTTGACAGGCCGGCTGGTAGACATGATTACTGTCGTAAATTTTCATAAAACCTAATAAAGAAATCATAGAACCTAATACAGCAAAAGCTTAATATGTTGCCGTATGAATAAATACATAAAACATTTTGTATTTTGCAGAATTGCAAACGAAATACACCTTTTAAGAATATATATCATTGAATGGCTCTTTATTATTATTATTTAGTATGATAATCCGATCTTTTTCTATTAACTAATCGTTGCATAACCGTATTCGATATTTTACATTATTTATACTGAAGAAAAAAAATTGTCGGAGAAAGAAAGAGCAATTTTAAGATTGTCTAAAAACCAAAAATAAATGCACTATCAGGTCTGAAACTACTTCCATAATTTGCTGTTACTGACAATGAAAAATTGTTTCGGAATGAAACCATTTTTGGTTTAGAAAGTGGAATCGATATTTTTAGTTAATTAAATCCACAGAAAATAGGTAAAAGCACCATGTTTGGAATAAATAATATTACTTTTAATTTATTTTCCTAAATGTTGACATTAATATTTATTTTAATAAAAATTTAAACTATTTTATTAATTCCAAATGCAAATGAGCTGTAATTTTCTCTGAATGAAACAACTTAAAAACAAAAAATGCTGAATCTAGTTTTTTTTCTTCGAACTAAAATAAAGAGAACAATATTTTACGGAATATATGGAGTGCTATATAGCAAGAGTCGATCTAAATCCAAAGAAGGTAAAGCGAAATCAATCGAAATGGTAACTACAGAATTGTAACCTCTCCGAACAGACACTTTAATGAACCTGTGTATTTACATACAACTTTGAAAGTGGTTAGTCTAAAACTAACGGGTTATCCATTTAGTGGTTTCAAAACCGCAAGACTGACAGCTGTTAAATACCTGTTGTCTGAAGTGTTATTTATTTTGTGAAAGATTTGCCATTTATGAATATGGATCGTTTAACTACCAAAAAAACGCGTAAAAATAGTTAAGACTTACTTTTCGTGCATTACGGGATGGTTATGGTAGTCATAATCGACTTACTATGCAAGGAATTGGCAATGTTATAAAGAAATTTGAAAAAAATGGAAGCATTACTGAAATATCGCTTTCATTAGTGTGACGAAAGTAGCCTATCTTACGACTTATTATGACGTGTTTTGCATTTGGATTTACTCCTTCGCTCATATGGAGTCAAACTCACACAACAATTAAAGTCGGCTGACCATTAACTACGCGTTAGATATGTTGTTTGGGTGCTACAGCAACAGGCTTTCAGTGGTGATTTTTCGAACCAAATTTTCTTCTCAGCTCATTTCCCACTCGGTGGCTACGTCAACAAGCAAAGTTGTCGAATATGGGGCTTGGAGAAAGTGATTGTTTGGCGCTCATTATAGTCTGGAGGTGTCATTGGGCCGTGTTTTTTCGGAAATGAGAACCAACTGTTGTTGGCCTGCAATTGAAGATTATGAACTGAGCGAAAATCATAACTATGTGTGTGTTTTATTTAACTTTACTAAAAACGAAAAATGGATAATCCTATACTAAGTAATTGCACGAAGAAATGTGTGCTCAATATCCATAATATTTTACAGCAGCGTTGTCAGATTATTTTGTAGCTTTATTGGCAAACGCATTGTTGAATATGACCAAAATACACTAAATATCGCTGAAATAAGTAAATAATATTATTTCAGACACATAATGTAGATGTTTGTTATATTCTTACAATTACTATATGCAACCTTTGGTTTCAATATCCATCTTTTTTCTAATTCTTTACACAATTCAGATTCGAAAAATGTTACATATTGGCACTATTTACCAATTATCATTTATCACTTTTTTAATGTTCCAAAGCAAACGTTTTATTAAGCTGGATTCACATCAACTCAATTCCGGTACGCCTAATAACCATATCTGTCAGAATGATAAGTATGGAATTTTCTTCCCCACAGTTCGGTACAGTCTTAAGAAATATCGGAAATGCAATAATGTATAAAAATTATTGTGAAGTTTTAAACATTTGCTATTGGTTCATTATTGCCCTAATTTGTTCGCTGAGAATTTTCAGAAAATAATTCTTCGAATCAGTTAACTCATAGCTATTTCTTTCCTTACTTAAAATATTGAAAACAAAAATGATTGAAGTATAACATCTACGGTCTCCTAAAGATAGTAAGTCAAAAAGTTTCTTCTACCTTCATATATACCTTTAAATTCTTTCAATTTTGTGTAAATGAGTTCAATAAAAATATTCCAAATTAAAGGACAATAATCTAATTTGGTCCTGACAAAAGAAACATATAAGGATTTTAGTGCAACGTGGTCATTAAAATTTTTAGTATTTCTTTTAACAAATTCCAACACAGCTTAAGCCTTGGAAGTTACGTATTCAACATTGCTAATGAACTCTAATTTTCAGTCAAATATGATGGCCTTCAACAGCTCTATTAAGAACCCACAAATGCAGATAAAACAGATCACGGCTGCAAGTATATACATATATGTATGTTATACTATGGTAGTTATACTATGGTATTTTTGTACATGCAATAAAAATTTGTGATTATTAAAGCACTCGTTTAGGGTTATAAAGCCTCGCAACTGCCACGTAAACCTTTAAATCATCCATAAAGAGAGATAGTTTGCAAAATTTCTAGCAATCAGGTAACTCATTGATAAATATTAAAAATAATAATTGGGAAGGTAGAAGAACAAACTCCCGTTTCAATAAAAACCTTTTATTAACTTAAAAACTTTTGAAAAATTTTAGTAATCTGCCATTTATAGTGATTTGTGAATGCTTATAGAGTAATATATAATGATTTTCTGAATGAAAAGCTTTCACAGAATCTGTATATATAACATCTAGCTGCATTTTGTATTCTATCAAGATTATGATATTGTTTGACAACACACATATATTCGTACAAGTTGACTGACCAGGAAATACGGCATGTGGAAAAAGAAGAAATGCTTCTTGACATACATATGATCAAAAATGTTCAAAAAATTTTTAGAATTTTGTCAAACATTTTACATTGTATCATAATAGGCTTAGAATTTAAAACTCTAGTTTTATCATCAGATTTAAAGATTGCCGAGAAACAATTGCCAAGAAATGTAGTTTCATTCAAAACGAGCAAAAGGATCAGCAAATATACATGAGTTGTCAGAAACTTCAGAAATTCAATTTTAGCAAAATGTATAAACGCTAAATATGCCGCTAATTGTTGATGTCCGCTTGTCTTACTCACCATACAGCAAGAACTGGAAGATGATTTACCTCTTTTGCAAAATGGACGCAATCCAATTTTAAATTTGTTAAGCTCTACAAAGTAATTCCAATGATCATTTCTAAATTATGCACAGTGATGACATTTGTTACGTCACTCAATTTTTCTAAATATCTAGGTGGCACCAGTTAGTTTTACTTCTGATTGTTTAATGTTGCATTAATATTATACCAATTTGATTTGTGCAAAGTATTTTACAGTCCACTGTGCACTGGTGTCCTTATTTACACCCGTAATAGACTGCGTTAATTGTTGTTTTTGTCTGACCATGTGTCCCCGTGAACGAATGTACATACATACACACATATCTAATACCTATGTGTGAGTGACAGTAGTATATCGAAAGAATATATCTAATCACACCAAGCATAGCGCACACAAGTCGTCAGGCCCAACCCATTTTTGGAGACATGAAGTTATGACTTATCCTGGTGCCTGCTAGTTCTTTTCCAATTCAGTAAGCTTGCGGCATGTTTAGAAATAAGACGTTCGTTTCTTCCGATAAAAAGTGAAAATTCAATGGACTTGGAATATGTTAAATGGATACAGTAAAACATCGTTGAGTGTATGTGTGAAAATAGGGACACTCGATGTAGTCATCAGGACTCAAGTTCACGATGTGCGAACTTGAATTACTTAATAACTGACTCGCTATGTACATTGGACAAGGTGCTCTGTGGATATTTGTCGATATGTGCGCGGAATTATATGAGAACACAATTGTTTTGTATACGTTTTGAAAGTTTAAATAAATACATACGCCTGTACATATATATACACGTTTATCTATATAAACATTAAGTTATCCGCCATATAAAGGCCGCTGCGAAGAAATTGTACGTATACATTTTCTGCAATTGTTCATAATGTTAATATGACATTCTATCAATCGTGGCCTGTACCAACTTTCATTTTACTATAAGTATTCAATTAATAGTGCATTCTTTCTAAATGACACCTGGAATTAGTCATTTAAAGAAGGAGTGTAAACGATGAAGCTACAACAATTTTTCTTTAAAGTGATACCGCTATAACAAATTATTAGGTGGTATTAAAGTGCAATCTATCATTTAGTGAGTCAATGTTAGTAATTGTTAATGTTACTTTCGAGTGCTTAGCATTTTTGCCCAAAAAGAGAGTCGTCAGTTGGTGGCTGAAGATGTGGTTCCATTACATTTTCGGAGCCTCGTATTAATGAAACATTCTAATTCAACGACTATATAACGATCTACGAGTACAACGTGCAAACAAGCCAACAGTCTTCGGAATTGCCGATCGAAAACCAGCCGAAAACAAACAAAAAAAAAAAACACCTAATGGCTCTAAAAGTGTTCTTCCGTGACCGCTTTGCGTTGCACTCCAGGATGAGACATTAGATTTGGTTTATCCCACAGCGCTACTTGTACTTGCAAAAGTGGCCCACTGGACATATTATATCACAACCACAGCCTTCATACCAGTAAAGACTAATAGCAAAGAATATAAATTAGGCGCCAAGAAACGTTTGTGTCAGAAATCAGCCAAATTTATGGCGCATAAAGTCAATATTATGCAATAGTGTTTGGCAAAAGGCTCAGCTAATAGCGCTGTACTCACGTGCCGAGACTCCGTGTGACTTTCTTACCATTTCGAAACTAAACTGCTACTTGGACAAAGCAATTTTCATAAAAAAAATTTGACAAGGCAGTTGTACACAACTAAATCAGTATATGAAAAATGCATTATGTCAAAAAACTGCCGAAAATGAAAGGGTACATTTTTGACACTATGTTGACACAACTGTCCTTTCTACTGACGCAGAATTTGAGCGCGACCTGCCCTTTAGTTTGTTTGCAGCTTTCGGTTTGTCGTTTCATCTTCAAGTGAATTTTCCGAATTTTTGCAAAGGACAGAAATGTCGAACAAAATATTTTTCTCAAATCTTGTACAAATGGAATTTTGTGTGCCGAATTAATGAAAATGTTTAAAAAAATACTTAAATATGAGTCGAGACGTAGAGAAAGATTTGCCTCACTCTGGTCGGCAATCAATGTCTTCAACTAAAGTTAACCTCGACAAAGTGAAGGAAATGGTGACTGAAAAGTTAAATTAAGTTTAGTGTGAAATAGATAGCCGATAAATTTTCTGTTTTTCATGAATAAATTCGCGCCACTTTACAAGATCGTTCGGGTAAGAATCGTTTTTGCGATTGGCTAGCTCCGAAAAACTTAAATTTTTAGCAAAAAGTCAATTGCTTATATCTCATGATGAGATAGCAATGGCCAACGTGATTCGGAATGGCACCTAGCAACTGAGCCGAAACCGAAAAGAATACGTACATTAACCGACATTAAGACGATTAAAAGTGAAAGTAATATTCACTATTTTGTTCAATTATCGCGGTACTCAAAGTTCTTGTCAAAAGGTCAGACGGTAAACAAATAATAATATCTGGACGTTATGCGACGTTTGAGAGAGCAAATTCGTCGAGTTCTAAATTTATGGAAAGAAAACAAACGCATTTTGCACCAAGTTAAGGTGGTGGATCTCTTCTGGCCAAAAACTCTATAAATTTCATCGAACAATATGAAACACACAAGAAGATTCGAAACTAGAACTGATATCTTTTCCTGAAATTTGAAAAACGTTTTGATGATCGGATTATTCATTGGCATAACTATTTTATTTCGGAAGGGGCCTACTTTGAAAGCGATACAATAAATTTGAATAATTAATAAACATTTTGTGTTTTATTGACCAATTCTCTTTTTTTTTTTTTGGCAGAATGTACATGGAAATTGGAACGAATGCTTTTGCAGTAGCATTACGCTATTTTGTATTTGATAGTTTCGAATATATTTTACATATATTTTATTTTATTTGTTCAGAAATTCATTCTTAAGAGGATCTTTCGAGAATAATTTCAGTTTTAAGAAACTAATTAATTAATAAAAATTTATTAATTAATTTAAGCGTAAATAGTATTAATCTTATGCACATTTTTATCATTGTTATTTCAAACACAAATTTACACAATTACGAGACGAACGCAATGGCAAGTAATCAATGAGTCTAGTGAAAGCTTCTTAAACTTACATCATTAAATAGTAAGTGTGTGGCGGTGAATCTAGAAACAGAATGAGCACCACTGAGTGTAAGAAACTCTCCCATATCATATTCACAGGATGCAAGGAAATTTGTTTTCGATTCGAATATTCAGCAATGGAATTTGCAAGGCATGCACCAATAATTAACTTCTGTCTTGTCCTATGATTTTAAAAATGTTCGTTTTTAAGAATGTCTGCTTTTAAGAAGTTTAAGAAGTCCTTCCAAAATAATGGTGATTATCAAGTGTTTCATCTTATTCGTTTGTTTCAGAAGATATAAAAAAGCAAAGTGTGTTGTGCCTTCCAAAGGAGGTGGGTTAGTATGTGTTCTAAGATCATATTTATAGGGGGCTTATGAATGTTGATTCTGTGTTTGTCACATAGTTTGTCTATTATGGCAGAATTATAGCGAAATTTTTCCAATAAGTTGACTTTAAGAAACTTCACATTCTGTTGAAGATTTTAGCTCCTGACCTTATTGCAGTCCATTTTTTATTGTGATGTTATTGCAAATTGAAAGTTCACAAATGAATGAACAACAAGCAATGCATTCGAGAGATCCCCGCTGCAACCCTTCAGGCATTAAAAAAATGATATCGCACATGCGACACTGAGTTTGCTCTAAATAAATATAACATTAAAAGTTGTCAATAAGAACAGTGTGAGAAATTAATCAATGGAACCTTTTCCGAACTTTTTTAAACAGTATACAAGTATTGAGATAAAAAGTTGATTTCTAATCGATGTGGGTCACATTTATATACCTATACATACATATGTGCTAACTGGGCGAATTTAGTTTTACAAAAAATTTACCTTACCGGAATACGCTGCAACGTGACTGTCGTAGTGGGCAGAAATCACATTTTATAACCGCATAATAGTAAGCTCTCAACCTAAAATATATATTACACGACTTTTTGCTCAAAGTTTTCCTGATGACATCGGGTTCGGTCGATAATTTAGTATTATTACAATTTTATGAATTTCGCTTCAAAAGAATAGCTTATGTCTTCTATGACAAAAGCATATGTAGCATATGTCATATATTTATCTTTAATAGTTTAATTGTTTTGATGCTCGATCAGTAACTTTGATCATTCAAACGAATTATTTAAAAGGGTGTGGCACCAACCAATTTTTGCTTTCCCATATTTCACTCTATGCCAGTAGTATACATATATGTATATGTATATTCCAAATGTCATCTGCATACCTCTTAGTTTATAAGGTACTCCTAGAACCCCTTTACCCAATATAGCATATACAAATATCATGGCTGATAATAACTTTTTAAAACAATCTGTCAGTTACTTTGACCACTGTAGCGATTTTTTAAAAGGAATGTGGCACCGCCTACTCTTTTGTTCGGACATTTTTTTTTCTTTCCATATCATTAGCATACATACATTTCAAATCGCCTATTTGTAACTTCAATGGGCAAGAGATACGGCCGTTCAAAATGATAAGTTGTGTGTGCGGCGCCACACCCATTTTTCCAATTTTAGCCTAATGATTAGTACTGTTACTGTGTTTTATAACGATCGATTCTCATGACTTTGGTCACTGTAAAAGAACTTTTAGAAATGTTGGGACGCCGGTCGCTGTTTATTCGAACATATTTATTTTTGTACCAGTAGCAAATCTCTTCTGTATGCCTCTGATACCTCATTAAATATAATCATCCAATATTATTATTATTTGTATTGGGCGCGCCACGCCTCTTTTTCAATCAAGGCTGCATTAAAGCCTTGGCAGCCTGTTCACCAGTTTAAACACCTATTATGAGCAAAGATACAAATATACAACACTACAAACATAACATAACATAACATAACATTAAATTTGGTACAAATAGATTTAAATCTGACAGCTCAATAAAAATGTGCACTCCTTTCTTGAATTTTGATTGAATTCTTTTGAAGCCATTCGGAAATCATTTTGTTATGAAGACCGCATGACCTTTTGCTAAAGACATTCTGCAGGTCCTCTTTTAAAGACCTTGTGCAGTCCTTCGTAAGAAAATCTTGCTGAAGAAGGCTTTATGTATTACCGAAAATATAGGGCGTATAGAAGGTGTTTAAAAGAATGTCAAAGTCCTGCGAATTGAAATCGTTACAGAAAGATTTCTAATTTCTAACTAATTCTAACTCTATTCTAATTCCAATTTGGAAGCTTTTCTGCAACCATTTTAATTAACGTAATATTAGGTCAAATAATATGATCATCAGGTATGTTCCAGATTCTACTTTGAAGTAAAAGTAGTTTGTAATCACTTCAATTTGACACTTGGGTGTTCTGAATTTTACTTTTTACTTTTCATTTCTGTTTTGTTTTCGAACATCAAATCGTAGTGAATTGCATTGCTCTAGAAACTACTTTTAGGCAAAAAGAAGTGGTTTAAAAATACTTTGAAATTTTATTATGAAACAAACATTTTTGCAAATAAACATGTAAGTATAATAAATAAAAGTGGTCAGATTCCTTTGGTTGAATAAAAATTTTCCTTGTTTGAAGGGAAAACGCAAGAATACAACGCAGGATGCAATAATGCTGCATTTTATGCAAAACAATCCAGACCTGGAAAAAGCAGACCATGTAAAATTGGAAGAATTGTGGAATGTTTTTGCGGCTTAGTAATTTCCAAGTGAGTTCCATCAATGCATCCTACTACACCGGGAATACCAAATTTTTGCATGAAGTGGCGCTTAGACAAATTTTGTTCATCAACTGTCATTTTCAATTTAATCCACCTAGGACAAATATATTTTTCTAGAACAATAAGCACTCGATTTAAAATTTTACAGGTGGTGCTCCGTGCTAAGGCCACATTAGTGTCTTTTCCGACCCCTCGTTGAAATCCTCCTTCTGCTAAAAATCTTAATATGGCAGCAAGCTGTAGTTCTGCCGAAATGGATGACTTGGGCAGTCTCAATTTTATGCAATGTAAAATGTTACGGAATGCATCTTTGTTGATGCGATAATTTTGTAAAAACCTAATAGTTTTTATTAAAAGTATATTGAATGTACTTAAGTGCTTACATGTGTGTACTTACGTAGTGTCGCCTATATCCAGAGAATTTGAGTGATCCCGCAAAATTCGCCTTTGTAATTTTGCTCTTGCGTATTCATTGGTTTGGTATACCTATGTAGTGGACACTGACACCGCATTCATTATTTATTTATCCTTTGTTTATTTATTCGTCCTTATTATTTATTTATCCTTTAATTTTATGCACAAAAAATCACAAAAAAAAACGAAATGTTAACTTTTCAAATCGTATTTTACTTCAATTTCACTACTTTTTTGGAGCATACTTGCATGTTTCAGATTCAGTACGTAAATCGAATTTTTTAACAAAAACGATCTCAAAATATATACAGTAAATACTATAAAAAAAACTAAAAATGAACAGAAGTTATAAATTGATCGAAAACAATTTAGATAATTCTATTGTAAGCAGAGTCAGTAGTTATTAAGTCAATAGGAATAATCTAAGAACTTTTAACAAAATTAAAGTGAAGTTTTTCTTTTAAACACTTAGACTTATATAATTTATTTTTTCTCCGCTCCTCGTCCGATGAAAGAAGGTATACCAGTATATCACTTGTTAAGTATTTTTCCGTTACATAAAAAAGGTATAGAAATTTCAGTCAGGCGAGATATTGGTATCGAAGGTACCAGAAGGGTGGTGCCCTCCGTTTCCATTTTCAGAATTTACTTCATCAAACGTATAATGTATGCCAAATGTTACTATATTCAGTTCAACCACTAGGAATATATGAAGCTAGGAATATATGGGTTAATTCGGTAATCTGTATGGAGGCACCAGTGGGAACGTGAAATTACAATCACCCGAAGGAATGAAGTTATATATCATTTGAAGGTATACATATATCTCTTATTCAGTTGCAATGACCTCCGTCAAGTTTGGTACACGTTAAGCGCTTGCTAAGCTAGGATTTGAGAATAAAAATTGGCTGCTTTGTCACTTTCCATCTGATTCCTTCCACACAAATTGACCGATTTTCAGAAACTACCACTTCTAGCATTATTTTCATTTTCACCACCACTGACAGTAGTTATTGTAGTTAGACAGAAGTTTTTCTTAAAGGGACGGCACATCTATCACATTCCTTCACAATTTTTTTAATGTGTACCAAGAATGGGCATCAACATTTTATAGATTACACACTAAAAAATAATATTTATCTAAAAGGTTGTTATAGAAAGCAAACATTGACATTCAAATGAGAAATATTTATAGGCTTATTCAGCTTCAAAGGCGTCTTTACTAAATGAAATATTTTCAGTATTTTTATTTATGTTGTAAATTATTTTAGGATATTTGCCTTTATTTCGTAACTTTTAGTAGTAATTTTTAGTGTATATCTTCACAAAACTGCTAATTCTTATGTAATAGTAGTAATAAGATCGTCAAAGAAGTGTATCCTGCCCAATAGTCAAATTTTAGATAATTTATTGAAGAATAAGAAGGATTGATTTATATGTAACAATATCATTTCGCAATATCGAATTAACGCTATCCAATCTTTAAATGCTCCTTTTTTCTCAATATTTTTGAAAATTTCATTTTCCATAAATACTCTATCCTGTTAATTATAAATACCGATAGCTATTTTGGCACTCGCCAAAATTCCTTCTTTTTAGCCTCCTTAGCTGTTTTTGCTTAATAATAATGGTGGAATGAACCAGAATCACAAATTAACGACCTTTTTCTTTTAGAATATCAGAAGGAGAGTCAAACTCTTCTCTTTCGACATGATAATTTTGAGCTAATATTGGATCAAAACCACTGGGTCTCTATGTGATGAAATTGATGAAATTCGATGTCTTTTAAGACAGCACCCATTTAAATGCCATCCATTTTTTGTAACTTAAGTTTTTTTCTTTTGCAAATAAATAGAAATAGTATGCAGAGTAAATTATACAAAAATATTTTCCTCCAATTAAAGACACAATATCTGGTGAACTAAAAAATTAAATAGAAGGAAGAAGTTTCAAAGAATCAGAAAATTTTCGTGATCTCTTTGCTTAACCAAACTTGTCTGATTCGACAATTTCGACATTGCGAAAATATTAAAGAAGTTCATCATGCCCATAGTCAGTTCTCAAGTGTACATTATTTAAAAAAATATTTCTGAAATTCCCATCCGATATCAAAGCCTGGTACTGGTGCGCGTAGTCCAAATATCGACGCCTAAGTTAACGACGGCATTAAGTTAAAAACAAAAAAAAATATTGACATAAATTATGCAGATATGCATTACATTAACTAGCTGGAAGTGGGTTGGTAAACTACTAAACTCGTACATTCTGTTCATATAACAATGTCATGAACGTGTGTGTGATCCTTGCTATTAGCATCGACCCGGATCACCATCTGATTGCTGCTTAGTTACGCATGATGTCGCCAAGTTGCACACTCACAAAGAGAGTAAATATTAAATAGGAAAAATGGCTCAGCTTGTGTATTTATTGTTACGAGCAGGATGTGAATGATAAACGTGGTACAGAGGCTCTGATAACTTACACGCTCATAACAATAACT
The DNA here is from genome assembly GCA_019455685.1 of Philornis downsi. NCBI lineage: Eukaryota > Metazoa > Arthropoda > Insecta > Diptera > Muscidae > Philornis > Philornis downsi. The sequence goes on along the minus strand of JAHXMU010000717.1, from coordinate 2,047,527 downwards.
CAAATGTGCCAAATTATCAGAGCAGTTGTACTCTTTTTTACATTTGTTGTCTTTGCTACTTCAAGAAACTCCCTCAACTAATACAACGAAACGCCTTTGACATTTATGTTCCTGACACAATGGCAATATATCGCATTCGACAGCAATTGTCTCCTAAACTTTACTTTGGTACGAAACCATATTGGGTCTGAGGACTCAAGCGTCACGCAAATTGTGAGGGATCGCTGTACAGTGATTGTACACGAAAACAGCCTGATCGATTTTGATGAAATATCACACAGGCGTTTTTGTAGTATTGGCGAGCTTATGTTCGGAGATTCAGTACTTCAGGCATAATCAAGGATGCACAGTCTGTTGTTAGCCGTTGAAAAAAAAACCGAAAAAGACATGTTTATTTGTCCCGCTTGGAAGATTAGAGTAATCTTGGTTTTAACATTAATGTCATGCTGGATTGAACAATACTGTTTGTAGATATTGATAATGTGTGCTTATAAATATTTAGACTGTAGAATTTTAACCATGTCGTACATGTTGCAGTTTTTGTGCAGAAGGTAAGATAAAACGTTTTAAGAAGGCGGTAGATAATATGCAACTTTCAAAAAATATAAAAGACAGTAAAATGTATATTTGTGTACTGAGTGCAATAAAATGTTGGCTATAAGATGGCATTATCGTAAGCAATATAAAATAATAAAAAAATTTTAAATTTTCCTGAAGGAATACCACAATTCCCAAACAAACACAAAAAAAACCGTTTGCTATCTTCGTTGTATATAGAAAACTGATGGCCAAACTTGGCACATTTATTTTAAACAATTGCAATCATAGTTTTGAATTTAATTGATTTAAAAAGAACTTGTCTATTTAAATACATTGCAGAGGAATGAAGGTATGTATCATTTGATAGGACCACGAATCTAAGACGTAGGAGGAAGCGGTCAATGTACAAAGTATCATACGACCAAATGTGTTTCAACACCACACCCTTTCTAGTAGCTCTCATACAAACTGATAGATTTTTGTCAATTTTTGATTATTGCATTTATTTGTAATGCTTGCTAGAACTTGAGAAAAAGCGACCAAGCAGCCAAGCCCCTTCTGGTACCATCCATAAGAACAAACGATTTTCCTATATATTCATAGCTTCATACTTTTGAAGAAGTGCGGAATTCAAACTTAGTTCCAAAAATGATCGAATGGAACTACCTTCTGATTCCTCTTATACAAATGATCGATTTTACCCATAATTTCTCAGGTTCACTTCTTTCATTCAGACACACTAACGAATTAGCCGACTTTTCGAAATTCTTCTTCAATTTATAATTATAGGCTACAGTACCACAAATTTAAGTCCATTATGTTGATTTACAATGTTTGGTAATTACTAGTGAAAAATCGATCAACTAGCACCGCCCCTTCTGGTACCTACAAAACACATCACACTTTTGATAATATCAGTTCTGAGCATGAAAAGGATTTACCTCCGACACAAATTAACTAATTCACAGTTTAATTTTTACCCTCTAATTCCCTAACTCGCAGACTGTAGTGACTGTGACTGAAATTTTCGTTAATTATATTGTATTATAATTTTATTACATAATGATGCCCTTTATTTATAAATTTATAATTTACATTATTATGTCCTTTGTATGGTTACTTCCTCCCATATATTTCTAGTTAAATATTACTCCCTCAACTCTATTAAATTAAGTGTAATTTGGCAAGTATTTAATATTTAAATAGTAAACTCAATTCTGCGAAATTGCACTGCCATGCCCCTTAGACTTCCGTGTATCCCCACAAATTGTGCGATTTTGCAAAATATTAACTGTTTTCCCACATTTTCTAAGCGGAAGGTTCCATAAAATTATAATCTGATTTTTTTTTTTGTGCGTTCAATCGAACTTTTTGGTAAGAAGCTAGAGCATATGTGAATCAGTTCACCTAACTGAAATTTCTGTACTGGTTTACATTAAAGTTGATTTGTTTGTTCAAAATCTTATTATCTTTCAGAATAGTGTAATGAACAGCTTTTTCCGCAATCGGGGAAAAGGTGATAATAATTATTTGGAAAATTTTTGAAATACTATGCTGTTTTTACAAATTTTAGAATTTTGACTTCTGTCATTTTTGACATTCAGAAATTGTTGTAGTGGCTTCTTTCAGAGATGACGTGAAATTTTATTGCCTTCCGAAAGCAATAAGCAAAGCAGAGTAAAAAGTCAAAAATTATATTAGTTATACATATATATACTATATTATATACATTAGTAAAATATTATAAAGGGTGGCGCATAAGTAGCGTTAAGATTTATTCAATGTATAACTTTTTTCTTTCTGCTTTTATTTAACGTTGGCATGTATTGAAATTTAGAATATAGTTTGGAAATGTGGTCACTTTATGTTTTAAAGATAATATCTTTCAAATGGTGCCCATTGTTTGCTTCTACCTGACGTGTTCTTTACAAAGCATTTCCCATGACTTTTCTTAGAATTTCTGGTCCCAGCGCTCCCACTTCTTCTCGGATATTGGCCTTAAGTTATTGGATGGTTCTTGGCTTATTGGCATACACCTTACCCTTTAAGTAGCTCCAAAGAAAAACAATTGGGAACCGTTAAATCACGCGAATGTGGTGGCCACTTAAAATCAGAAAAACCTGATATTATTCGACTGCCAAAAATTTCGAGCAGGATAGCTATAGTTGCACGAGATGTATGAGCTGTGGCTTCATCGTGTTGGAACCACAAATCTGGATTGTTCTGCAGCTCTGGCCTTAAAAAATGTTCAATCATTTCCCGGTATTGAATGCCGTTCACATTAATTGCAATTCTTTCATCGTTTTCGAAAAAATATGGTCCAATGATCCACAGTATACTGTGCATCTAAGTGGGTGCATCTGATCTTCAACAATTGTTCTTGGATTTACGGTGTCCCATATTCTGCAATTTTGTTCATTCACGTGAGTTTGTGAATGAACTCATCATTTTCCAGGCACAATTCTTGAAAACAGCGACTATATTGAATGCGGTCTTGTACATCATTTGATTTTAACTCGTGAACCAATTATATCTTATATGGGAAAAGATGTAACATATGTAAAATTCTTTGCAAAGACCGCCTAGATATCTCTAACTGCTGAGAACGTCGCCTGGTGGAAGTTTCGGGGTTTTTGTCAATACTTACTTGCACTCGAGCAATGGTTACTTCATTTCGAACTGCACGAGGTCTTCCAGCACGCGGAAGATCACAGACAGCCTCTTCTTGCCCAAAACGCTGAACCAATCGGTAAATTGTTGGAGCGCTAGGAGCATTTCGAACATGAAAGAAATTTCGATATGATCTTTGGGTCTGAATAATCGAATGCTGAACTTTGGTTAGTTGTTCTGTGCTGAGCCTTTCCATCATAAATTTCCCAAGTATTATTTAGTTAATTCTGTAGAGGCGAAAAAATGACAAACAACAAATATATTCGCTGATCAAACCTTAACGTTACTTATGCGCCACCCTATATATATATATATATACATACATATATAGTTTCAAAACCGTCGGTTTGGCAAAGTTGTCAGCTGTTAAATACCTGTCATCTGATGTTATTTATTTAGTGAAAGGTTTGCCATTTATGAATATCGATCGTTTAATAGCCGAAGAACGCGTAAACATAATTAAAACTTACTACAAATGTGGTGATCCAAACATGATTCAACGCTAACGATTTTGCCTTTATTGCGTGAGAAGTTTCAATTCAACAAAAATAGTGAATGAAACTTTGAGGGTAATGTAAATGATGCAAAAGATAAAATTCCCTCGAAAAACTATAAACCGAAACACGAATTTAATACTGTTTACACAGTTTCTGTTTCGGTCCACCATTTTTATTTTATTTTGGAGGCAAACCACAGCCTCCATGATTCGGTTCACAGGCAGAGAAGGCGATTCAGTTGTGTTCAAAACCGATTCGTCTCGGGACTCCTTTGCAGTCTAAATACTTTCTAATAAAAACATTGACTTCGTATAAAGCATTGACTTCAATAAAGCATATAAAAACAGTTTGGTAGGGTATTTTGGGTAAAAAATGCTCATTATATTAGTTATGTATTCTTGGAAACATTTATATACCTATAAATAAACGTTGTGAATAAACTTACACATTTTGTCTCCTTAGTATTGGGGTTATGAAAAAATGCTCTCAGTTATTTTCGATTGCCTCACATGCATGTGAGGTTTGCTGCATATTCATCTTTAAGGTCCTGAAACTATAAAATGTATCTACAGAATTTTTAACCCTTTCGAATTATTATGGCAAAAGGGTTTCCCACCACCACTTCCAGTTAGCTTAAAACATATTTTTTTGTACAAAATCTTATTAGATTAAACCATATGTGCATGTTTCATGTTATCATTTTATACTAACCAGCGGAAAACTGGTTTATAGCAAAAACTTATGTGGATATAAATATGTAAACACAAATGAAAAGAGTAGAAAATAAATATACAATCATATTTTTTACTCAAGCTTCAAACATTTCGAATTGCATTGCATATTTTGTATTCCGCCATTTTCCATTATTATAATATATCTATATTGTTCATGTATTTTGTACTATTCATTGATCTGTCATGAACAAATTTGATATGTTTTCAATCAGCACATATTGAAAATGTATCCAAATTAGCTTAACAAGTTATTCACACCTAACTAGAAGATGTTTCTGTTTTGACATTTTTTTCGGCAAATGTTGGTCAGGAAAATTTTATTAAAAGATGAAATGTGGAATAAATTGATAAAATAAAGCAAACTTTATATATTTTATTATTATTCCAGGAATTTTTACATCTAACTGTATTATGACATCGATTTATCCAGGTACATACATGTGGCTTTCCGATAAACAAGTTTGATCACTTACAAAAGGTTGTTTTAGGATAAACAATCGCTCTCTAAATAGCCCAGCGGCGTCCTGTCACGGCGTGGGTTTGGAATAGCTGTTAAAAGATTGCCAAATTGAAATAAACTTAAGAATGGGTAAGTATTGAAAATATGTAGAACATGTGTTGTATATTTCTACAATGTTTATCGATTTCTCAGTAACAAATTATTTTTAACATATTTCCTAGAGTGAAATAAATATTGAAGGGGGAATAACTATTACGCATTTTTCGTTAAACATTCGCGCCCGTTTTGGGTAAAAATGAGTTATGCTCATTATTATTCTACAAACAAAGTAAAGGCTAGAAATCTAATAGTGATTTATTTTCTGGAAAAAATGCTGCATTGTCAGAATGCAACACTTTTGTCATACTTTCTGTGGATGTACAACGTATTCTAGCTAAAAAACCAAATAAAAATAGTTATTTTTTTTCTATTGAGTACAAATATACAAGTCGAGCTTGTCCTATCCCAAAACTGAGCGCTAATACAAAACTAATATATTTTCAGTAACTGCAGAAAATACGAAGCGAATTAGAAAATTTTATAACATTTTTCTCAAAGTTTAAACATGTTCAATCTGAACATTTAAAACAACAACACAAAAAAAAAAAAAAAAACTGAAATTGTACCGAGTTTGAAGCAAACATTGCCACCTAGCAATTTAGTAAGGTATAAAATTCAAAATTTGCCCACTCTTTGAGAGCAATATTTTCAGTAAAAATAACAAAATTTTATCAAAAGTAAAACATTTGCAGTAGTGAGAACAAGAATGGATTTTACGGCAAAATTACATAATCGAAAGCGCCATAAAATTACACAGAATTTGAGATTCGTTTTCTGTTTTTATAAATATATATCGATGTTGCTTATCCATTCTCAGTCAATTAGGTATATTGAAAAAAGCTGTGCAAAATCTGAAATTTTCAAGAAATAATTTGTGCTGATACCGTCGACAACAATTTATAAAATCAAATTTCCCACATCCATATTTTATAGCTATGATCATCTGAAACATCATCAGTTTAAAATCAAATCAAATTTAGTATACTGAATGAGTTAGAAATAATTTTCGATTTGCCGTTAACCGAAGTCAAAAATCGAGTTACACAGAAAACGGCTTCGGTCAAAAAAGTCGGTTTGCGATTTTTGGTTTCTGTTCTGAGCCCTCTAATAATACGCAAGACTTCGTCATCTTTCCAATGTAAAGACTTAATTTCTAAAAGATGATCTACTGCATCTGTATGGCACGTCGTACCATTTCGTTGAAACCGCAAATCACATGAATTTGTTCCCATTAAAATTTCACTATCATTAAAATTTGATCGACAGAAACTAAATTTCCAGCATCACTTTTGACCGGTTCTCTCTGGTATTCTTCGTCCAACAACGGCGGGGTCTCATGAACTTTCCACCTTTGTTTGGGTGTTTCAGGGGCTACTCTGTTTCAATCGAAATTTGTTTTCAATACGCAAGCCAACAGTAATTTAAAACAACATCCTGGATAGGAAGTGAGTGTAAACTGAACTCAGGTTCCTTTTGACGTGTCGTGTTGGGAAAGTGGTTCAAGTAAAGAAAAATAAATGGAATTTTAATTCAAACTTAAAACTTAAAATTTTGTAGAACAATTTTAGAATGAAGTTAAATGAATTGCCAGAAAGTTTCCAAAAAAATAACCCCTATTTAAATCTCAATAAATCAACTGATATGTTTGTGTGTTTATAATGGAGAGGGTTATACCCGTAAACATTTCCTTGAATACTATATCTGGGTGTTCAACTGTACGTAATTTTGATGATTTCTATTGAGCGATCAGTATTTGGTTTTGCTGCTGGTGTCATTGTAGTTGTCTTTTTCCGATGATTTTTTGTCGAGTTGATGTTTTGAGGTATGTATGTATGTATGTGCCATATACTCGCATACATAAAAATATGTCTATAAAGGAATTGCTGAAGTGCTCATATGTTGCATTGAAAAGAAAATCAGAGTGTGAATAATAGTAAAAAAACAATTCGCCTGTTAATGAATTAATGGTTAGTGTCCCATTGCATTTCCATCTATACGTAATTTAAAAACTTACTCACAATACCTTTTTCTTTCAAGTGAATAAGCCACTGCTATCGTACTCCTCCTGGAGTGTTCAATGGCCCCGCTTGCAGTAGTGACAACAAGTAACCACGCTCCTGCTTTGCATCATTGTCCAGAAACTAGTTTGGATCCGCTGTACTGAGATTTGTACTTGCATTAAAGATGTTTTACGGTGACCGCTCGGACCGAATTGATGCAAACCTGAAACAGCACGTTGTTGATTTTGCTGCTCAAGACTATATGTGCTTGATTTTTTTTTTTTTTTTTTGTAGATAACTTTTTCGCTGCCTTTGCTTGCCACTTCTCTTCTGTCGCTTGATCAGCAACTTGATATTTTTTAATGTCGGTTTTGCTAATCCATTAATGGTGGTGACATTTTGTTGCGCGGTGCTTTAGCTGTAGACCACCCTGATGATTTCACGTTCCGAAATTGGTTTTGTTCGCCGCTGTCGCCATCCAAAATATAGCTTTGTTTGATTTTTTCCCTGTACGAGTATTAAGAAAGGAACAGGGAAAGTTCACGTGGGTATGACAACGAAACGTTCAATACTATTAAATGCTGCTATGCGTACAGATAAATAGTCTAACTCAAGTTGTAGTGGACTGTATATATTGTGCTGATTGTCAAAGGAGGCTCTAAGGACCACCTAAAATGCAACTTCAGCCATTCTTTTCAGTTTCTTTTTATCGTATTACTTACTTGTGTCCGATAAACACATGCATAGACAAGAACTTTAGAGAATTAAGTTATATTTGAGTAGTGAGAGCTCTTCGTTTAGAACATATTCGTACCGGTGGGCAAAAACCTCCTTAATTGTTTTAAGAAGATATATACTCTTAAGGTGGCGATGATGTTTGAGAAAGCACAGATGCCTAAGGGCGCTGAAGATAGTATTTTTGCGAATACCGAAATAGCCATAGCAAGTTTTTGAATTATATGTATTCTATTAGCAATAATAAATAATTGCTAACAGAAAAACGATTTTAATCCAAGTTAAGAACCAGAATCATATTACATTGAAGATCCGACAATAAATTGAAAAGCGAATATCAAAAGCTTTCATTAAAAACGTGTGACGTTCATTCCATGCATAAACATATTAATATTTCACATATTTTTTGATTAGCCTTTTTTCTGTTTAACAAAGCTTACCAAAGTTCTTTAAATACTGAACTGACTGGCAGCAGATTTTAGCAATTTTGAGCTTTCTCTGACCTAGATTCATTTAATATCTGACTATTATGTGGAATATTACATGTTTAATGCGATAAACTCCCACCGAATGCAGAATAAATTAATATTGCAGGAACCTGAACTAGTTGATCTTTAAATTAAAAAAAACCATCGTAATATCAGGAAACACTGAAAAACTGAAAAATTATTGAGCATTTTACATCTCTACTGATCTTGGTTGTGAAAAAGTAGTTTTTGTTCTCAATATAGAGGCGGGCATACTAATTTTGATCAGTATAATTTCGTTGTCTGTGTATTTTTGATCATTGTAAAAATCAGTGACAATTTAGAAATGTCCGTCCATACGTGCGCCTGTGGGAAGCACAGTCGGGATCGGGGCGCCTTAGACTAGAAAATGAAATTTAGCAAGAAAATGTCTCACAGATATGGCACGTACAATGGGAAACAATTTGTTCACATAAGCTCTGAATCCACCTCAAATTTTATTGGGTTTGCACTTAATATATGTATATCCTTATATGTGACATTACCTCCATCGTCAAAATAGCGCGTATATTTTACTATACATACTTCATATATACATACTTCACAATTATTATATTGTGAATTTTACTATCGTTCCGATCATTTTTGTGCAAAACCTACCGGCAAGAATTGCAATACCGAAACACGAATTATGACATCTTTTCACCCATGTTTTATCTCAGAAAACTGTCAAATTAATTTCAGAATATTCACTATGCCATTTTTTAGACACACCTGCAGACGAGCCATAAGGCTTCGAGGGATTTAATAATTACTGTACGACTATTTGTAGTGAACCGATATGCGAGGTGTGTTCAACAAATAAGGTGAATTTTACATTTTCGCGGGCTACGTACATTCGACTTTCGATTATTATTATTTTTTTTGTTATGTTGGTAAGCTCGTCTCGATGTTATGTTGACGGTTTTATCCACATAGCATGTTTAGTTTGTTTGTGAGAGGCATAAATAAGACAAGTGTTTTGCGTGTTCGGCGATTTTCTGCCACGAAAAAATGGATCAAAGACTTGAAATGTTGATAGTGACAGTGGTGAGAGTACTCTGAGTCACAAAAATGTTTACAAGTGATACAACCTTTTTACAGAATGATGAAAAGATGTGAATGACGACGCTCGCTCTGGACGCCCCAGCGCATCAACAACCGATGAAAATGTTGAGAAAGTGAAGAAACTTGTTATGAAGAATCGTAGAATCACAGTTAGGGAAGCTGCTGAGGATGTCGGCATTTCGGTTGGTTCATGCCATGCAATCTTTTCGGAAATCTTAGGCATGAAGCGTGTGGCAGCGAAGTTCGTTCCAAAATTGCTGAATTTTGGCCAAAAACAATGACGCGATGGTCATCGCTCAGGAATTGTTGAATGACGTTAACGATGATCCAGATTTGCTTAGAAGGGCCATAACTAGTGACGAAAGGTGGATATATGGTTATGACATTGAAACCAAAGCCAAAGAGTCCGGGGGAGCCAAGACCAAAAAAAGCACGCCAAGTTCTATCAAATGTTAAGGTTTTGCGCACTGTTTTCTTCGATTACCATGGTGTAGCGCATCAGGAGTTCTTACCACAAGGTCGTATGTTAAATATGGGGTATTACCTTGAAGTTATGTGCCGTTTGCATGAAGCAATACGAAAAGAACGCCCGGAATTGTGGAAAAAAATTCGTGGCTTTTGCATCATGATAATGCACCTGCTCACTCATCTTTGCTTGTGAGAGATTTTTTGGCTAAAAACAATATCATTATCATGCCTCAGCCACCGTATTTACCAGATTTAGCCCCCTGCGACTTTTTCGTGTTTCCAAGATTGAAGAGACTCATGAAAGCACGCGGCGCTTTGCTCCGATTGAGGAGATAAAAACCGAATCGCCGAACACGCAAAACACTTGTTTTATTTATGCCTCTCACAAACAAACTAAACATGCTATATGGATAAAACCGTCAACATATCGTCGAGACGAGTGTACCAACATAAAAAAAAATAATAATCGAAAGTCGAATGTACGTAGCCCGCGAAATTTGAAAATGTTCCCTTATGTTTTGAACACAGCTCGTGTAAATAAATATAAACAATTTCAGCAAGTTTTGTTGCATTCACATCTAAACACATTGAAATCGCACCACACTACAGCAATTTATTTTATAAGTCTTACATATCATTGGTCCAGAACATAATAATAAAATGCCAACAGATGCAAATGCCAGTGAATAAGAACGTTCTTCACCCTTTTCTGCTTATGCATATGCTCCGAATTAATTAAATAGTGCAGTTGAGTTGAACGGCTTCAAAATATCTCTTAATTCTCATGCAGAAAGGACGTTTCCAATCAACGATTGACTCTTTAAAAAAGCTGTTATTCTCATACTATTGAAATTTTAATATGAAATTCTTATAAATATAAACTTTAAAAAATTAAAGATTATCTTTTTAAAGTGTCACACTGGAGTAGTCCCCTAAATATTGCGTGGAACTCTACATTTATTTGGTAATTATATGTATATACATTCATGAATTGTGAAAATAGTAGACTGATGATATACCAACATTAGGGAAAATATATATAAAAATAGAGATGGATTGTGCTAATTTTGGTTTTTTACCTATACGTATCGCGTGATTTTCTCATATGTATTCTTGATCACAATGACAATCCCAATCAAGAGCAACTAAAAGCTTTATTTATGTTCTGAAAACGACAGTCTAGCGAAAAGAGATATTTCGCTTTACTTTGGCAGTTATTTGTTTGGGTACAAATTTAGGAACAACATAAAAAATAAAATCTCTATAGATGCAGCTAGCGCTCGTATTACATTTATAAAATTTGGAAGCTCAAAAATTAAGTCGTTGTGGGTATAACTTTTGCAGTATATATTTTGTTTTCAATATTAACGTTAACAGCACGCCTTATTGTATTCCTGCGTGTTTGGCTCATTCGTACGGTGATACTATAATATAAAACATAGTACTGTAGTAAAAACCAGCGTCGTGTATAGAGGCAGTAACGCACTCCGGTCGATTCTTGGAATTTGAAGAGATCCCAAAATGACAACAAACAAATTGATCCAGTATGAAAAGACATGAAACTACAAGGACTTTTTCTCTGGACAATGTTGCCCTTTTTTCCCGAGTGATTTTTGTAACGAAATAAAGTTAGTTCGGTTGTCGCGGACTCAACGTGATCTTAATTAGTCGTGGGTGAACCATATACTTATCTATAAAAAAAATATTATTTGCCTGTGAATCTTACTTCTGGCGGTCGGGTTCTTTAGAAACAATATTTACCGCACACCTGTAAATTTATGTTTTACCGAACATCAATGGCGATCATTGGAAAGTCATACAAAATATTATTTGTCGTAAAATTTGCTTTACAATATTTAAAAAGTTTTAAAAATAATTTTGGTTTAGTGATAGATTTCGAGCCAAAAAATAGTACGATGAAAGACCAATTACATGGCAATACCGTTTCCAAAAGTGGTAGAGTGATGTGACCGCGGGAATGTGTGATACAAAGTAGTTACGTTATTTTCTACATTAATATCTGAAGTCACTGGTTTCAGTAGAAAACAAGCAACATTGAAAGCCATTGTTGGTTGTTTTCTTTTTCTTTGTAAACGTGTTACAAACTTTAGCAAATGGCTTTCAATTGACTTAGTAGAGGATCGGCACTTGCCGGAAAATAATAAATTACATTGCCAAATTTCTTGAATTATAGTAAAACTCTGGCATAAAGTCTACTTCGTATCTGCTCTTCACATCCAATATTCCATCACAGTAAATAACACCCTTTTATGGGTGGATTTTATACATACATTTGACTATATTTAGACATTAAGAAAACTTGACGTTGCTGTTGCAAAATATTATAATGAATGGCAAGAGCAATTAATCATATGACATATAGATACATATATATATTTACATGAAGAAACATATTTTGTGTTAACACTTTTATGTGTACACGTCAGAATTTTGCGTGTTTTCTAATATTTTATTTCTTTTAAGGTCTTGATTTTCTGGAAAATCTATCAAGTGATTACGAAAACGCTCTGCTATTGACTGGTTTTGGAAAATTCCATTTGCTTTTGCTGACAGTGTGCGGCCTCATTTATTTAAATACAGCTATTGGTGTCACAATTCTGTCCTTTGTTCTGCCCTCGGCGACATGTGACTTCCAAATGACATCAGAAGACAAAGGGTGGCTGACTGCCTCCCACATGCTCGGAATGTTAATTGGCTCCTACTTCTGGGGTTGCCTGGCGGATACTAAGGGCCGCAAAATAGTCCTTATCGCAACTCTGTTGGCAGATGGTATCTGCGGACTTCTCTCATCTGTAGCACCATACTATCTACTGTTCCTGTTCTTTCGGTTCTTTAACGGATTCAAGTAAGTTTCAATATCCGTATACAAATATTTCAATAATCTATGTGAATGAACTAGAGAAGGACTTAGGGAATTTAGTTCGAGTGGCAGGCATTTTGATCAAATGTTATCTTAAGAGATGAGACCGCTTTTAGATTGTTTATAAAATGCAGAATTCGTACATTCAATCCAATTTAAAGTTTTTTATAAAGAGCAGGACATATGCAATCAATCTTGTGTAAATATTCTTGTATGTTATAGCTCTTTATTTACTTTATACAAAATTACAAAGAATTCGCAATTACAGATGTTTGTTAGCGAAAATGTGTGCACAGTGTTTCACTTCAAATAATAAACACAAATATCTTTCATTCATTTACTACTAATGTTGTCACAAATTGGCACTGCGCAAATAGATTGGAAAATGAGTTGCAGTGTTAAAAGATAAGATAAGTACATAAAAAACAAAAGTTAAATCCAAACATTCAATTGAAATAACTTTATTATACAAAGGTAGAAAAAATAAACAAAAATTAAAAAGTTACATGTCACGAAATGAGAAATTCAGAACGCAGTAGTGCTGTGCAGTTAGAGTATATAAAACAAAAACCAGACATTGGAAACCGTTGTTTTGGTCCAGCCCGCAAGCCTTTTTTCCAAAATGCAATTTGTTAATAGCGGGTTTAATTCCTTCTTTCGCTTCAGTTAATTGCTGTTTGCAAAATTATGGATATCTGCTAAGACTGGAATTGTGTCGGCCAAATAAAAATTTTAAACTCTTGAAAATAATCCGAAATTGATTCTGTTCTACCACAATTTGCTGTTACCTGCAGCCTGTCAACAGTTTGACATAGATAAGTCTTATCATTACTTAATTGTTTTCGAAAACGTTAAATCTGCATCAAAATGATGTTGCCTTATATTGGGTCCGACTCAAAAATATGTTTAAATCCAATTAGCGATTAGAAATAACAACTTTTTTGCTAGGGCATACTCTTTACTCTTCCCTCGTATGCGCCTAATCCTATATTAAAATATCTAATCGTTCATAAGATATGGCCATTTGAAATGTTAAGTTGTGTGGAAGATGACGCGCCCCTCTTCCAATCGTAAACTAATTTAATAATAGAATACTATCGTGATGATCGGTCCATTATTTTGACCGCATTATTTGAGGCGTTGCACAGATCAATTTTTTCTAGAACATTTCTTTCTATATCAGTAGGACATGTACTAAAACTCATCTTCATATCTATAATTGTTCATGAGATCGGGAAATCAGCCATTTTTTGCTCGCACATATTTCCTTTTACGCCTGTAACACGTGTACCAAATCTCTACTTTATGTCTCTAATAATTAATGAGATATGATCATTCAAAATTATTATTTATTATATCTCTAATAATTAATGAGATATGATC
>JAHXMU010000717.1:1988283-2033476 GCA_019455685.1 Philornis downsi | reverse complement strand
TCAAAATTATTATTTATTATATCTCTAATAATTAATGAGATATGATCGATCAAAATTGTTATTCGTTCAATCAAGGCCTACTATAGCCTAAGATTCTTTTCACAACGATCGATCCATTATCTGAAACAAAAATACAAACATATAAGTATACATTCAAACATACAATTTTATGTGCATGATTGAATGCGTGTACTAGTTAAAGAAAATGAGTGATTCGAAATTGAACATCTCACATGGATCGCGTATGTTCTTATTTTAGCTCTGTTCCATTGAACAACCCCGAATAAAACGAACTTAAATGTTTTTTTCATCGAATAGCGGAAAACCGGAATTTTGCAGAAAGGATTATTTCAAATAACTCGAAAACCCGTTTCCTCAGAAAGTCGATTTTTTGTCAATCTATTTGAAGTTTTCAATGCTGCTCAATTCTTCAGAAGTGAGTGTTTAGTATTACTCAACATTGGGACCAAAACCGCGAGCTGTTTTTGGTATTCCGGAGAAACGAATTGCAGAATATATTCTGTTTTCCTAGCATAACTCTTTAAAATCTATAAAACCTATTTTATTACTTTTAGCTTTAATTTTAGTGCCACAAGATGGTTTTTCATTCTGTTGTATCCTTTGAGAAGAAGCCTGTTACAGATTTTGTCTGTTTTCGACTTGCCTATCATTGCAGCCTTAAAACCACCATTACTTTCGTCGGATTTGTCTGTTTATGAGAAATAAAAAATGAAGGCGAAATTAAAAACTGAAAATGAAATGATCACTATCTCAAATACTAAAATTGAATCCTAGAAACTGAACACTTTTCTGAACACTTCGTAATTAACTTTCAATATAGTTGTAAAACGATTATTATATTATAGTATTCAAAATTATTATTATATATAAAATTATCGAAGACAATTTTTTTATTTATTGGGGTTAGTAACACTTTCGAACATTTCTTACTAGTTTGTGATATTCTCTTTTTAAAAAAAAAATATTTTTGCACTTTTTATCTCTGGGCAGAAAAGTGCAGTTGAATACAAGTATAATAATTATCTGCATTCATTTTAGGTATATTGAATATGCAATTTTTAGCACTGAGTACTCAAAAATAGTGGAAATATTAATAACACTAATAATTCAAATACTCGATACTTTTACAATACTAAAACGCAATTGTTATACGAATCCGTGATTTCATACATAAGCATTGTGCATGTTTTTGTTAATATCTCCCTAAATAGGCCGTTTACGCAAAATATAGCAGTCGTAGACAAATAATTGATATTTCCTCGGACTCAGTGCATGAAAATGTCTCGAATTTATAACCGTTTCACGCTAGAAATATATGGGAAAATCTGTAGACGTGCCTAATATAGGTAAATACGGGCATAAGACTACGCCCATGCATTTAAATATTGACCAAGCTTATTTATCCAAAATATTCCAGCGCAAAATGTAGCCAGGGCACAAATATTATAGAAAATTTAAAAGTTTTTATACAGGGTGGCGCAATAGAACGTGCATATTTAAAAAATAGATTAAAAAATAAATACAAAAGGTATGGTTAAAATAAATCTAAGGCATTGTAGAGTAATAAATGGAGTTTATTTTTTAAAAATAACATCATCTAAATGGTGACCTTCTCTACGACGGCACTCCTCTAACCGCAAACGTAAATTATTGAAAACTTTCTTCAGTAATACTGTTGTAATGGCTGCCATTTCACCACGGATATTCTCCTTGAGCTGAACGATGTTTCTTGGATTATTACTGTAGACTTTGTGTTTGTGGTATCCCCACAAAAAAAAAGTCAAGAGGCGTCAAGTCTGGACTACGTGGGGGCCATGGGATATCACCTCTTTTCGAAATCAGTTTGCCAGGGAACATCTGCTTCACCACCGCCATGGAGTCATTTGATGTGTGACAGGTAGCTTCATCTTGTTGGAACCAAGTTCTGGAATTCACTATTCTTGAACTTTCAATTTCTGGAGCCATAAATCCGTCCAACATCTCAACATAGCGTTCCATATTAACCGTGACGTTTTGGCTCCGCGCATTTTCGAAGAAAAAAGGACCAATTATTCCTCTGCCAGAGATTGCTGCCCATACTGTCACTTTAGGACTATGCAATGGTTTCTGGTGTTTGATTTTGGGATTTTTACTGTTCCAGTAATGACAATTTTGACGGTTTACGAACCCATTTATAAGGAAATGAGCCTCGTCAGAGAAAAGGATATTGTCAAAATTGGAAAATTGATTAAGCATTTCATTAGCAAATGCGAGCATTACTATGAAGTCAGACTCTTTCAATTCTTGTGTTAATTGCGGCTTATATAGATGCAGTTTAAGATCCAATGTTAAAATTCGTTGCAAACTTCGTCGCGATAATTGTAAGACAGACGATCTCTTGCGAGTCGACATTTGTGGATTTCCTCGTACTGACTCCATAACTCTCTCAACATTGTCTTCGGTTCTAGATGTTCTTGGGCGACCATTCGCTTGTGGTTTAAATGTTGAACCGGTCTCTTCAAAACGCTTTACCCATATTTTAATTAAATTAGCACTCGGAGCTTCACTAATTCGCCGTAGTCCATATTCAGCACAATATAGTCGCCTAGTAGCAATATATGAACGAGAATTCTCGTAAAATGCGCGACGCTTTCTGTCGAAGTGATTCATAGCGACTAAGACTCCATGAGCCCGCCAACCCAACGATGTAGGCGCCCCCCCGCCAGCGCCTTTTCTACCCCGCAAAAAAAGATGATGCATTATGCACGTTCTATTGCGCCACCCTGTATTTGACTCATTTTGCACATTATATACCCAGGGAAAAAGTGGCATCCCATACAAACTGTTTGCTAAACGAAGTAAGCGTAACAGTTATATGTTATGTGGATACGTCCTTTGATTTTGAAAATAACTTTTTGTTCTTTTCATGTTAGCTGTCATGAACGTTGGGCAGTTATCTCGGTCGGAAAATCGCGCCACTTTTTATTCTGATATTTAAAAATATTCTTAAGTTTAAAACGTATGTATTGTAAGATTAAAACGGTGTATTTAAAAGATAACTTATTCGGTAAAATCAGCAGTGAGAACGAAATTTATTCACAAAATATAGAAATCGGAAAGTGGTAAGCAAATGAATTATAGAACTTTTGCAAGCATTGTTAAATTTAAATTTGAAGAAAAATGCACTAGAGAGAAAACTAGGGATCAAAACCCTAACAAGAGCTATGATTATGTAGAATACTTTTAACCTTTTACCGATGTAAAGTGATGTTAATCAAAAAATATTAAACGAGCATAAAAGATGTTGTTCTTTTTTTGCATTATAATTCTGCAATTTGATAACTACCAGGAATCAGTAATAATACATATTCCAAATTTTTATTAAAAATATTTTACAGGAAATTCAGCTGATATTAGGAGGCTAAAAACACACTCGAGAAAATGTTGCACATGGACCACATATTGTTCCGGAGTCCAGGTCCAATAAACTAATATCCATGCGTGCAGGTTCATATCATTAGGTGAAGATTCAAAATAGTTTGCTAAGGCTGCTTGAAAAATAACGAACCACCGTTGAATATATTAGAGATTCTATGCTTGATTCAATTATTTTTGTTTTTTCTTTAAATCTGCTTGTAGTCAAATTTTGCATTTATTAAACAATTATAGAAAATACTTTAAATAAATATTGGAATAATCTGTGCGCAAAAATCGAGTGAATATTGGTGCTGCTGCAATGAGGTTAAAACTTAAGTTATAGAGATAATATTACTGGCTTCGGCAATTAAGTGGGGTGGAATTAATTCAATTCAACCACTAGTCTCGGAGAGTACCTCGCAAACTGTGTTAATAAGATAAATCGGATGAAATGGCTACCCTCGATAATAGCGACGTTCAGTGTCCGATGTGATACAAAGTGCACAGTCTGAAATTACTAATCGTGAGCGGGGTTTTCACCTACATTTGTAATACTTTTATAAATTAGGTTAAAGCTACAACTCAGCTTTAACCTCAAGAAAATGATTGATAAGAAGTTCGCCGGTTTATCTGGATTTATTTTTTTCCACCTTCTTCGTTCCAAATATTTGTTGTTAAAAATTAAAAATCAGGTAATCGAAAATTAAACACTTTTGCAATTGTAAACTAAAGCTTAAGAGTTTTAATTCTCGAAGGTTAAATTGTGCAATTGCGAATATATTGCTGTAGCACGTATATCAACCTATATTAATAACATGTTGAGTGAATAATCAAAATTTATGAACATTTCATACCTGTTCTTTCTGCACTTTATGTTATTAAAAAATTAACAAATCAAGCTTCTTTCGAAACCAAATCATGAACACCTGTAGATGCTTCTTTGGAAGCTTCAATTTTTTACAAGTATGGAGTCCAGTATCTACCTCTTGCCCAATAGAAGATTATATAAAGACTAGCGAATAGCTTGTGATGAAACTAGCAACATCGTTTAATAGGCAAAAGTGGCGAATAATAAATTGTAATTTTAGAATGAAAGGGGATTTTTAGATATTGTCAGGTCAAAAGTAAAGTAAAATCCTAGGTCTAAATAAACGGATCGTTTTTCTTTGGATTTATTTCAGCCAAAACCAATTAATTTAGAACAATAACAAATCCGAAGTTTACATAGTTTACGCTTCTGAAAATGAAAGAAACCCAATTCTCAATTGGTATTTGCATTCTAATATTTCTGCCAGTTTTAATGGGCTGTATAATAACGTATTGTTTATTTTCTGATTATGAGCACATTTGTAGGCGGATGATCACAACTTGCAAAACGTGTTATGGAAAAATTATGTTAATTCTCTGAAAATTAGAGAATTTTCTTGTTTCCTTAATTACTATTAATTTTGCTTCACACTTATTGTCAGCAGCGTGGACAAAATTTTGTGATTGATCCATCTGGTAGCACCCAATCAGAGTGATTTTTTCTTTGTTTTTAAAATTGTATTGATATAACCATGAATAAAGCAAACAGGCTATTTTGGTCTCGAGGCCCGTTTTTTTTTTGAGTTATGTGAACTGACTCACATATAACTTCACCCAGTATCCTTTCGCATTGCCGGAAAGGGAGCGATAAATATTTAGATTCTTACTCTAAGGGACATGATAGATTGCAATATTTTAATCCGCAGTATTAAATGCCTTATGCGAGCTAAAATATACTGAATATAGTGCAATTGAATGAAAGATAGGAACGTGAGAATATATGTGTTAAATAACGTAATGTGTTTGGATGATACCCGTGATGGAATGGTTATTCGGCTGATTTTTTCACATTCTACCTGGCGAAATATTCAATATAATTAACAAGAATTTAAGAGAATTTATGAGGGAGGCAAAGTCAACCATGTTTGTTCTTAGGACTCAGTTGAATTGAGATTGGGAGGCATGTCGGTAAAAATATATGTGTTAAATCGGTTAATTTGAAAAGGACAAAAAATCTAAACTACTGCAGCCTTCTAATTACGAATCACTGAAGAATTGAATTGAATAATTGAAGGTGAAAAATCCGTTACTTTGGCGAACTCCCAAATTTAGTCAAATTTGTTGCACGTACATAAAAGATTAAACATAAAAATATACGATATAGATTTACCAGAAGGTGTATGTGCAATCGGTTAGGGGTTTCAACTTCTGCCAAGTCGGACTACTGTCTGCGAAAGAGGAGGGGGCATTTAATTTCGGAAAATCGGACAATTTGTGTGGGATTAACCAGAAGGGGTGAGTCAGCATAGCCCATTTACAATCCCCTACTACAATGACTGAGCTAGGCATTTGTCGTTTTGAGATGTTAAGCTTTTTTCCAAAAAAGACGTTGTTATGGAATTTTGATATAACTTCCAAAATATTTGAAAGTTGGATGTCGCGGCGGACAACGAAATATATCTTAAGAATATCAATGTTTAGAGATGTTACATAATTTTCAAAAATCACTGTTCCGAAAAGTTGCTACAACTTCTCA
This sequence comes from Philornis downsi, assembly GCA_019455685.1. Classification (NCBI taxonomy): domain Eukaryota; kingdom Metazoa; phylum Arthropoda; class Insecta; order Diptera; family Muscidae; genus Philornis; species Philornis downsi. The sequence goes on along the minus strand of JAHXMU010000717.1, from coordinate 2,027,496 downwards.
ACTACATCGAATTTTGTAAAAAGAATAGGACTTAAATAGTCGTCGGACTATGTACGGCAATAATATCGAATAAACTTCACTTTGTCCTAACTGCACCTAAATCATTTTCTCTTTTAACGACAGAAATAATTTATATACCTATAGAGATCTGAATTTATGGTCAATGGCACATACACACAACCGACAGTAGCTTCATTTTTTTGAATATCTTTCAAGTGATCTTAACGTCTAAAACTGCACAGCTCGACGAAATTTAACGTTTGCAATTTGATCAGATTCAGATACTGTTTTCAGAGATTTCAGATACCGAAGTGGTTAATTTTTGTAGATTTTTGTATTTGAAAAAATCAATATTCTTCCAAACGAAAAATGTAGCTAAAAGTTGGTATACGAGTATAGTAGAAAATTCAAGTAGTAAGATCTTCTGACAAATGTGTATGTCTATTTGTCATGGTAATTATCGAGATACCAAGAATCGAAATATTCAAAATGTGAAGAGCCAGCCTAACTGAGAGATTTAAATCTAAAGATTTAGTATGTATTTTCATGGATCTAAAAACTTCAAAATATTAGACGATCTGTTTTGTTTTTAGTTTTCAGAAGTTTCTAAGTTTTAACAAAATTTACTATTTACATTTGCGTGTCTGTACAAATGTACCTCCTGTAGTTTTGTAAATTTAAATGCAGTATATCTCACAAACTGTACGGGATTTAGTTATAATCAATACATTCCGTAACCATCTGACTAATAAGACAAGTTTGTTGTTAAAGATTCAATCTGGTTTGGCGCTTCATTTGAGATCACAATTTAATTTCGATTCGATTTAAAGATAACAAATATTTTGTCTTCAATTATAATGATTACTCAAAAACATCAGCGGAAATGATTTCATTATTCTCCTCATTGTTAAAATACTTTATAGAGCTCTAAAATCCAATTGTTTCAACAATATGTGTGAACTAATCAAGAACGTTGAAAGATCAAGATAACAAAAGAACCAAAGTTCCAACATTTGGCTCCAAATAAAGGATTAGACTATGTTTGTGTTGTTTTTTGTGAGTCAAAAGTGGATATCGATTATGACGCAATTTCCTCGCTAAGAATTTCTAAAGCAGTTCCTTTAAGATGCCTAGCCAAGGACAATGCGAACACATATTTAATCTTGGTAAGTTGATAAGAGATGTGTGTGGGTAGTTTAAATAGACAAGTTCGATTCGAACAGTAAACATTGGTTCTCGAACGTGGCCGAGTACGGCCCAAGTCTATTCCTTGCAGTTCCCTTTAATAATTCCATTAAACAAGCATGGCAATCACTCAAGTGAAAGAAAATCAGAAGACGTATTGTTGAACGTACGAGGTTGTTGGGAAGTTTAAATGTGGTGTTTTAGAGAACTTTTATTAACATAGAATACACCTATGTAATGCTAGATTTTCTTCACTTTTTTGGAGAAACACTTTTTTGAGCAAACATACCTATTCATTTATCTCTATGGTAATATGCTTTGAGCTATGAAATCTTGTAAAATAGAAGCCATTGCAGAATGCAGATGACCAATGATGTAGAATCAGGCATTTATACCAAATGGTTTTGTAAACGAGCTCGTAATTATTAGAAGTGATTTGATAAATAAATCTATGAATATAAAATTATTCACACTATATTATTTAAATATATTGTATTCTTTATATAGTATGTAGAAATTTTCAATCGCATTGCCAAGCATCTCTAGGTCACGAAATATGGGGGTGACCAGTGATAATCAAACAACGTTGTTTCTATTTTATCCAACTAAAATGAGTCTATGAATACTAAGCTTGATTGACTATAAAATGGCTTAAATGAGGTTTGGTTTTGCCGAAATAGTGGAGTTTTAAATACCTTTGGCTCGAATTTTTATACTTAGTGAATGATTTTCGAATAAATTTATATTTTTGAATTTACAGAAGCTCAGTTTTGTTGAAAGTACATCAAAGAATGCGACGACATCTGGCAAAAAATTGTAGTCTGCTTCGTCACCACAATTAATGATAAGTTGTATAGAATTACCATTTGTAATCTCTTACATATATAAAATCAGTAGCAATACTTCAACTAAAAAAATGAACACAATATTTTATATTTTGAATTAGTGCAATTTTTCAAAGTTCCAAACAGCCCCTTATGAGAATATTTTAAATGCCAGAAAATATTCATTATTATGATGATTTGGAAAAGATAGCGAAAACTTCCGCTAATAGACTTCCAAACATTAACAATTATAATAAAAAAAATAAGTTCTTATTTGTGTAAATATTTAGAGATATTACATAACTTTTCGAAAATCTTAAATTACGACAACAGCAAATTATGATACCACATCTCACTCAGAATCGACTCAATTTCCATAATCTTCAAGGATTTTAAATTTTTTTTGCATAAGTCCGTTCTTAGCACATTTCCGTAATTTTTTGAAAACTGGTTAATCGTAGCCAAAAAACCGATTAAGCCAATTGTTCGAAAATAGTATTTTGAAAAAAACCGGTACACAGATTCGTACAAAAAAAAAACAAACGTTTCTCAATCTTTAGTTTAGTATATTCTATGACCCTTAAAGATAAATTTCGTTTTATCTGAGGAAACCTCTATCGTTACCAGATTCGCAGTGAACAATCGTTCGTCTCCATCTAATGTTATTACAAATAAAATGAATGTTATTTATTCTGTTTGCACTATATTACAATCCTCGAAATTTCGAATTTCCCAGAAATCTGAATCTAAATGCGTTAAAATATTAAATAATGTTAATACGATAAATGAATAAATAATAAAATGAATAGATTCGTATTCTCTAAGCCGCTGGGATGGAGACATACGTCATGAAAAGAGAAAATATGAAACGCACTGGTTAAGTCGATTGGAGTAGATTGACCAAATCAATACTGAAATTTTAAATTTCGGCTCTCTGATTGTTATTCACCAGATGTCTCTGCAGAATTTCCCAAGCTGCTCACGACTTCCGACATTCGGGCAAATATTCCCTGGTAGTGCCATCAGACATCTGTTTGATGGTAGCTAAAGTGAGAAGGCGACTAGTTAAGAATCCTAAATGGCGTGCTAACAGGCGACTAGTTGAGAACCCTAAATGGCATGCTAACACCGATGCGTCTTAGGCCAGTAGGTAACTTCTATCACTGAAACTCAACTCACCAGCCTAGTGGTTGTTGGCAGCCCCGACACTACGATCGGATGCAGTGGCCTGATAAGCTCAGCTTAAATATTATTAATTTATCATGAAAACACCGAAGAAAATAATAAAACACTGTAAGATTTTGGGTATCAGAGTTTAAGCGAGGTCGCATGAGCTGCCAAGACGAACACCATAGTGGTCGACCAATTGCGTTGTCAATTGACTCAAGATCTGAAAATGAGAAAGCTGTGCGCAAGGTGGGTTTCGGCCCTGCTTTCAATAGAGCAAAAGCAGCGTCGTGAAGATGTTTCAATAGAGTGTTTGGCGATGTTTCACCGCAATAAAGTTTAACTTTTGCTTCGATATATAACCATGGATGAGATCACTTCGCACCCGAGATGAAGGAACAGTCAAAGTAGTGGACTGGAATTTGAGAATCGTATCCAAAGAATGCGCATGGGATTATTTTTACTGATTATCTTCAGAAAGGAAAAAACATCAAAGGCAAACATTATGCTTATTTATTGCCACATTTGGCAAAAAATAAAGGGTTGTTTTATCAAGACAGTGACCCAGTTCACACATCCACTATTGCGATGTCCAAAATTAATGAATTAAAGTTCAAATTGCTTCATCACGTCGAACTATTTTCTATTTCGCAACTTTTAGTGTCTTTTTTGTTAGGTCGGCTAGTTCTGGGATCACCCTAATACTCGTATGTCAGATTGACGGATGTCCTTCATAGTTATAAATCTGCCGTCACCACTATTCGGGTGACGCGATGGACACGACACGAATGCAGTCAATAGAAAAACTATTATGTGCAAATTCATGAATTGGGATGGTATTAATATACGTAGACACCATATTTCGCAATCTAAAGATGTGGGACTCAATTCGAATCGAGATGAAGTAATATTTTATCACCCTGAATTGTTATTGGCGATTACGAACGTCGGTTTGAGAAACTTACTATTATTGTCGACTACCCAATTACTCCATATATTCACGTTGTCGCCTGCTCAGGGAATAATAGATTCTTATATCGACACTCAGGTCCACAAAACATCGAGCCATAATCGGTCGCACAGTATATACCAATTTCTAACTATTAAAAATGTTCATTTGAGACCTCACAAATATTTGATTCCACATTGTCATAGAAACCCATGTCGCTTTAATCGTGTCTGTCTGTCCGCGTGTCAGCCCTGTAGTAAAAATGTTCCCATGAAGTGCTGGGAATTTTTCACCAATTTTGTCACTGATCCTGTTCATAGTCTTTAGTAATATAAGCCGCAGTTATCATAAGTTTGAAAAGCAGTAATAATTCGTCTAGGAGCATTAATCTACAACCACCATTGGAATAATTGGGGTTCTTCCGTATTTTTCTCACATTTAATCGTCTATCAAACGCAATATCCAATAATTGTTAATATATATGGGAAGGAACACTACAATTTATACACCTTCTTAATGAACCATATTATTGCAGGCATAGTTTCTGACATACTCTGCAAAATGTGATTCTTCACCGATATATCGTGTACTAAACATTGACATTTCTCGAGACACTCGCGCGAATAGAAAATTAGGAATATTAGAAAAAAAATGCTTTACAAAAAGTAAAGCCACCTCAGGAATGGGAAGAATGGGTCTTTCTTTCTATAACTTCACCCGAATGAATAAAGGTATATATCAATTGACATGATAAAAAGTTTAACACCCAGATGGAATCGTCTAAAGTACCAAATATCTTTCGGCCAAATGTGTTTCATAATTTTTTATAAGCTGATTGATCGATATCCGTCTGTCTGGCTGGTTGCTTGGCTGAAGAACACGAAACCGATCAGAAATGTTTAATAAACTTGTAAAAAATCCGCACAGTCCAATATTTTGTCAGATCGTAGCAGAAGATTGTTAATGGGCTGCATCAACCCAGAAACCCAAAAATGTACCCATACTGAAATAACGTACATTTTTGTTCATTGCATTCGTTTATAACTCTTGGAATAATTTTTCTCCGTCAATCATTCAATTGTTCCATATTCAGTGTAATTTAGCACTCATGGTCGGCTTTTCAGGATTCAACAAAGAAATCGTTGTAAGAGATTTTTAAATTTTGGAACTTGAAGTACAAAAGAAAAGAAATGATGATAATGATGCAAAATCGTCAACAAATAAATTTAACAAAATAATGTAATAAACAATGAAATCATCGGCAACTGAAACCGAAGGTATCAGCAATATTTTAGTGTTAAAAATGAAAATGTGAAAATTATTGGTAATCGATTTTATATTATATTAAAATAAAGCTTTGAAAAAGATGTGTGTCCATTGAAGGACTCTTTACGAATTTGCTGTGTATACCAAAATTTAGTATTTATGCTTCTGGCATCACTCGTTTGATCAAAATCACTTTTACACTATTAATTAGAAACTGGTGTGGTAAATTTGCAGACAATTTGTTTTACAGCGATTAACTTATAATTTTGGAAGAATTTAAACGATATACTAAAGTCCAAAGCAAGTCGTTTTTTATATTTTTCATATTTAATGTTATCAGAAATTGAAGTTCATGACAAGAAATATTTATTATTTTTTTCCTTTTTTTTTTGTTTTTATTATTTCAATAACGATTACTTTATTAGACGACGTAAACAATACACATTTTTGTCTATCATAAGCCGCATGTTCAAAATAATACCAGGGCTTCGCTCTTCCGTGATTCTTCTCCATTTCCTCACACCAAGTTTTGACACCTTCTAACGGAGTTTCCGTCGCTTATTGATTTTGTTGTCGTGCGCCCAATATGACCTAGGCAACGTAATCGGTGTATTTTGACGCACTTAATTATACAGCCCAGATATTTTTCTCTCAAAAACTCTCAGCAGTCATAACCTATGTTTGTCCAGATCACAGCCAAACAGCGTTTGGTACAGTTGGATTTTTGTTGGTCCAGAGAGTGTCTACTCAGTAAATCGCTTGCTAATCAATCTGTTTACATGCAATAACCTCCTAATCGCCAAACTGATATCATTAGCTTTATTCACGGCGAATCCTAGGTAGGTAGGAGTATACAACACTAATTATAGTTATCAACGTTCATGCAGTGTCTTAAACGAGTACACTCCTTATTTGTTGAAACAAAATCCATTTTTGCTGATTTATTCTCAACTCCTGTTAAGACTATACGTATATAATAACATCTCCAGTTACTGCTACTATACTCGTACTTGTATTCTTCTGCAACAGTATCTTGAAGAGGTTACACGAAAGGCAGTCGAAATGCCTAAATCATCATTTGATAAGAAATACCTCCTGCGATTTTTGCTTACCTTTTCTGCAGACTTCGTGTCAGCCAGTATCATCCTTCAAGGAGATGTATGCTTTGCAGAATGACCAAAGGCAGCTTTATAGTCAGTAAAAGATGGGATGTGTGGATCGGGTTTTTAGATTTTATTTTGATCGAACGTTCCAACGCCACTCAGTTATCTTCGGTTGTTCTTCAGCATACAACCGTGGCACGATAGCTATCGTTCGCATGGCCGTGGGTTCCACATATCATTATTTAAGCGGTGGTCACCTTAATATGTCTAACGGACTCTTCGACTCATTCACAAATGGTTCTCAAACTGTGACGTTCGGAATCGTCGTTAACTGTTGTTACCGTTGTGTGAGTCTAAAAATAGAATGCGTGTAAGCTCACTGAATGTGAGAAGTTCTCTCATATCTCATTATTGGGATGCATGGGAATTTGTTTTTTTTTTATCTATTTTCCAGGATTTGACAAAGTGTGAATAGCCTTTGGTCTTTCATGTATCACATTTGAAAAATCTTATAAGCGATACGTAAAGGACTGATATCACGATAGTTGATATGCACACTCTGAAACTCTTTTTTTGAACAGAAATTTCGCTTAAATTATAATAAAATATCATGCATTCATTGAGCCAGATCGCATTTAGGAGCAGATGCATGCTCAGCATTATCAGCTTATCGATACCAGCCTTAAATAGCTCTGCTGGCAGGCTATAATACTGGTATTCTGATCTCGATTTCGCTTGGGCTTGGGTGGTAGGCAATCTATGCCATCGTCCGTAATTCACATGCTTTCTTCACTCATGCTGAAATCCGGAACTAGTCGCTTGCATAAGTGCTCTCTCTATAATTACATCACATTCTGCATATCTCTTGGTTCACTTGGAATTGTCACAGGTGATTATCTGCTAAATTCGCCTGCTATCATTAGCATAGCAAAATGTGTAAATGTAACTTACCAACGAAAAATATTCGACTAGTTTCCGAAATAAAGCGCACAATATAGCACAAGGCATTGCTATAGAATATGGAGAAAATTGGTTTAGTATCGTTAAATCGTTATTTGAATTTTTAGTATGTTTGATATTCCTTTAAGATGCAGAAATGATTTTTTAATTAAAAGTTAGTCTCTTAAAGGGATTGCTTGATTTCCTTAAAAGAAGTGGACAACAGACAACGCGCATTAAATTTATAATTTTGCATTAGCCTGAATAAAATAGCACGTGAATAAAATAGCAAGAATTGAAATAACATTAGGTGCGCAACTAAGTTGCCAATAGATGGCGCCAGCTGTAAGTGCTAGTCGATTCTGCTATAACTTAAACGTCATGAGCCAAGCTTAGGCATATGGTAAAAATAGCGCCTCGACACAATAGTGGTTTTCTTTTGACGTCATATTCTTTTGGTTGTGTGAATATGTATGATTTTGTGCCAAATAATCGTCATATGCGGGAAGTATTGATTTTCTTCTTTCAATCGAAGAAAACGGCGGCGAAGCTCTTCGAGAACTTCAAAACATTTACGGAGATGTTGCTTTAAGTGAAACAACGTTTCGAGATTGGTTCCGTCGCTTTAAAGATGGCGATTTTAATGTTGACGACCGTTCGCGTGAAGTGAGGCGAAAAACCTTCGAAGACACTGAATTTACGGTTATTGCTTGAGGGGGATCCGTCCCAAACGCAGGTAGAGCTTGCTTCAGTATTGGGAGTTGCCCGCCAAGCCATTTCCAAGCGATTGCATGCTTTGGGAATGATTCAAAAACAAGGAACTTGGGTTCCTTATAAGTTGAAGCCAAGGGACCTTGAGCGCCTTTTTCTCACCTGTGAGCAACTGCTTCAGCGACAAAAAAGAAAGGGGTTTCTTCATCGTATTGTAACGGGTGATGAAAAATGGATTCATTACAGCAATCCAAAGAAAAGAAAGTCATGGGGGCTCTCCGGTAATGCTTCTACGTCGTCGCCTCGGCCAAATATTCACGCTACGAAGGTTATGCTCTGTATTTGCCGGGACGAGGTCGGTGCTATTTATTACGAGCTGTTGAAACCAAGCGAAACTATCACTGGGGATCGGTATCGACTTCAATTAATGCGATAGTGACGAGATCTGCGCGGAAAACGCCCACAATATGCGAAGAGGCACGGAAAACGGATTCTTCAGCATGAAAACTCTCGGCTCGGCTCGTTGCATACCCCGTTAAAACCTATTTGGAAACGCTGATATAGGAAGTCCTACCCCATCCGCCATATTTTCCAGATATTGCGCCGTCTGATTATCACTTGTTCGGTTCGATGGCACATGGTCTGGTGACCAGCAGTTCCACTCATATGACGACATCAAGGAATGGTTAGATTCACGGATAGCCTCAAAAGATGAGCAGTTTCACCTTGACGGAATTCGAGTTTTGCCAGAAAGATGGGAAAAATTAGTAGCTAACAATGGGCAATACAAATACAATACAAATTCAATGAAGCATTTCTAAACATCTACTCATAATAAAGTTGAATTTTTATAAAAAAAAATAGCGAGAACTTAGTTGCGCGTTGTAGCATATGGGGATCGGAGAACCCAGAAGTGATTGCGGAAAAGCCATTACATCCGGAAAAAGTGATCGTTTGTGGCGCATTATGGTCTGAAGGTGTCACTGGCCCCTATTTTTTCGGAAACTACCTCAGAAGGAGCCACCGCTGCAACCAATTCAGAGGCGGCCATTTAAATGGCATTGAATTTCGTACATAATGGCAAGGTCCAAGCATTATAATAAAAGTTTTATCGAAATCATAGTTTTGTGTGTGTTTTATTCAACTTTACTTGAAACTGAAAAATGGATAACCCTATATGTTCCTAGCGACACTCTACGTACAATCAAATTTTGGCCTCAAAGTCTGTATATACGCAGACCATTATTCTAAGAAAATACAGGGTGGCGCCTACATCGTTGGGAAGCGTTGCGCATTTTGCGTGCGCGCATTTTACGCGAACTCTCGTTCATATATTGCTACTAGGCGACTATATTGTGCTGAATATGGACTACGGCGAATTAGTGAAGCTCCGAGTGCTAATTTAATTAAAATATGGGTAAAGCGTTTTGAAGAGACCGGTTCAACATTTAAACCACAAGCAAATGGTCGCCCAAGAACATCTAGGACCGAAGACAATGTTGAGAGAGTTATGGAGTCAGTACGAGGACATCCACAAATGTCGACTCGCAAGAGATCGTCTGTCTTACAATTATCGCGACGAAGTTTGCAACGAATTTTAACATTGGATCTTAAACTGCATCTATATAAGCCGCAATTAACACAAGAATTGAAAGAGTCTGACTTCATAGTAATGCTCGCATTTGCTAATGAAATTCTTAATCGATTTTCCAATTTTGACAATATCCTTTTCTCTGACGAGGCTCATTTCCTTATAAATGGGTTCGTAAACCGTCAAAATTGTCATTACTGGAACAGTGAAAATCCCAAAATCAAACACCAGAAACCATTGGATAGTCCTAAAGTGACAGTATGGGCAGCAATCTCTGGCAGAGGAATAATTGGTCCTTTTTTCTTCGAAAATGCGCGGAGCCAAAACGTCACGGTTAATACGGAACGCTATGTTGAGATGTTGGACGGATTTATGGCTCCAGAAATTGAAAGTTCAAGAATAGTGAATTCCAGAACTTGGTTCCAAGAAGATGGAGCTACCTGTCACACATCAAATGACTCCATGGCGGTGGTGAAGCAGATGTTCCCTGGCAGACTGATTTCGAAAAGAGGTGATATCCCATGGCCCCCACGTAGTCCAGACTTGACGCCTCTTGACTTTTTTTGTGGGGATACCTCAAACACAAAGTCTACATACAGTAATAATCCAAGAAACATCGTTCAGCTCAAGGAGAATATCCGTGGTGAAATGGCAGCCATTACACCAGTATTACTGAAGAAAGTTTTCAATAATTTTCGTTTGCAGTTAGAGGAGTGCCGTCGTAGAGAAGGTCACCATTTAGATGATGTTATTTTTAAAAAATAAATTCTATTTATTACTCTACAATGCCTTAGATTTATTTTAACCATACCTTTTGTATTTATTTTTTAATCTATTTTTTAAATATGCACGTTCTGTTGCGCCACCCTGTAATTCGCATTTTTTATATGTTCCAGAATTTGAGGAAATAGTGATTTTAAATCGACCTACTGTGAATCTTTCTAAAAATTGATTTCAAAGTCCACTGCCTAATTGATTGTTAATACATGAAGCTTCAACAAAAAAAAGAGACGCATAGATGGCGATGATGGAATTTATGTATATGTGCATTCAGTAAAATGTACTTAGTATTAAAATTTTATTTCAATTTTCTTATTTTGGGCAGGATTTTACAGAAAGCTGGTCATTTAGAGTAGCCTCGAAGAACAGATTTGCATGAATATTTGATCGGTTACCGCATGTGTGTTCCTTTGTGAAATCATGTTACTCTTTCACTGAGTTTTGAAAATTAGCAGAATTTGTTGTTTTTTAATGTTGAAATTAATTGCGCTGAAAATTTATAGCACAAGGTTATAGCGCGAATTACACGTTTACTCTTTAGAGAAACAAGTATGGAGAAACAAGTAAATCAAAAAACCTTTAGGCTTTGTCTTTATTTGTTTAATTCAATCTTAAGACTAACTTATGAATAGTTTTCAAGTGAGATAACTGCAACTGGTTGCTTACGTTGCATTTTATTAGAGTGTGGGAATGGAATTCGAAAGTATAAAGTAAATGAACTTGATACTTTTGAATTTCGCTACATTTTTTTATGTTTTTTGTTTAGTGATGGGATCGGTATATAACTCGCGCGTTTATAAAAAATAGAATTATACTGAAGCCTTTCGATTTTTATCAGACATCTCTTCTTAACATTCGTTTATCTAAATGTTGCAACATCATTTTTATTCCGAGAAGCAAAATCCTGCAGTTTCAGAAAGCCAGGGTAGCGTTTTTAAAGTATGACACCCTGACAAATCAGTGTTTTTTATAATAAATCACCATTAGCCTCGTTACATAATTGAACCTATGATGAGGTAGGTGATAGAGAGTTACAGAACCGTGGAATAGTACTCGCGGAACTGGGTCCTTTACAAGAACCGGTCATCTAGTTCCTTCAAGAACAGAAAAGCAATTCTGAAAGACTGAAGACCCGTAATTGCACATTACTAGTAAATAAGGTTGTGATTTGTATTGAGTATTTAAGAAAGGTCCGTGTAATAAAAATTCCATTAAATAATAAGTTTGGTGGCTTAAGAAATTTCGCAGAATATAAATGAATTCATAAAGTAATTGCATGGAATCTCTTCTTCTTAATTGTTATTTTATCCCTTCGCCATAATTGTTTACATTTATATGTAGTTTTACCACGAGTGATTCAAAATTTCATTGCATGAATGAAAACATTCCTGACCCTGACAGGAAGCATTACAGATAAACCAGTCGATTTTCGAAAAAGGCCGACAACTAACTTAATATGCTTTCCAGACATACACATGTTTCGCAGTTCGGAAGCTTTTTATGAAAAACTAGGAAGTTTTCTGCATACAAAATTACGTTGCAAAAAACTTCGGGTTTTCTGCAACTTGATTGATTGATAATAGATTTTCACACCTCTCACATACATAGTGGAGAGAACTTTGCATAAGCACATTAAATTGCTAAACCAAATATTTCTATTATTATCTTTACAGTATAGCTGGCACAATGGGGATTGTATTTCCGTACCTCGGTGAATTTCAACCAACAAAATACAGGGAGAAAATTCTCTGTTGGCTTGAACTTTTCTGGACATTCGGCATAATACTTCTACCAGGTAATAATATGTCCCCATATATCGTATAACAGTAAAGCCACCAGTGAGGTAATGTCCATGGAGTTTATAACAGGCTTACTGAGGGTACATTTATAAAATACACAATTATTATTATGTATCCTGTGTTTTAGACGTTAGTTTCGGAGTTGGAGTCGTAGCTGCTTCTTGGAGTTCTGAGATAGCGGAGTTGGTGCCTTGGTTCCCAAATATGTTACATTTTACTGTTGCAAGACTCACGTTGATTTATTTTAAATCGGTACTTTCGAATAAATTCAAAATAGGGGTTTTAAGTAAATTAACCGCTTAAACGAATTATCATCATATTTTGCTGCTTCACTTTCAAAAGTTGTCTTTAAAATGTCAACTATCTATAAACATCCTTAATATATAGTGCAAAGACTCTTTGTATTACAAATGTCCATTTTTCATCCCATGGCGGATTTCAACCAAAGAATAATGAATAGGCGCCAAAAATTTGACCGGATCAAAGCTTGTACGAGTATATCCCTTATAAGGATATCTATAAAATACTATTATACAAAGCTTTTAATTCGTCTGTACCATTAAGTTTGAATACTTTCAGATTTAGTTTATGTACCTTTTGAGTATTCCTTTCAATAATTTACCACTTATCCATTAATTGAGATCGGCATATAGCGAGTGGTGACGAAAGCAGGAAAATGTCATCGTAAGGAGTCGCACTAACTGTGGACAAAACTGTGGAAAACACAAAAAATACGAATTTGCAGAAGAAAAATGGACAAAGTTGATATATGCACATATACATACATGAGAAGAGAGTCTTTCTGACGTGATCAGGTATCTGGCAAAGAACCTGTTGTTACAAGGTGGCATATTGGCCCAGCAGAAAAAATCGGTTCAGAATGAGACTAACCTACCATTGCAAAGTTCGACTTTCTTGATGTATTTCTGAACTTTATTCGGTAATTAAAAGCAATATTTATTTGAAAGAATTTTATAAATATAAAATGGACTAACTTCTGTCCTCTTCAACTAATTTGGCTCGCACAAGTCACAGTACTGGAGAAACATTGTCTTGTCCATTTTGGTATCTCTTATATAGGGTTATCCATTTTTCGGTTCAAACATAAAATTATGATTTCGCTGAATCTTTTATTTCATTACAGTGCTTGGACCATTATGTACGAAATACAAAATCATTTAAAGGACCGCCTCTGGATTGGTTGTAGCAGTGGACCTGAGGTAGTTTTCTAAAATATAGGCCAATGACACCACCAGACCATAATGCGCATCAAACAGCCACTTTTTTCGAATGGCTTTTCCACAATCACTTTTGGTTTCTCCGAGCTCCATATGCAACAATTTTGCTTGTTGACATAACCACCGAGTGAGAAATGAGCTTTATCGCTAAAGAAAATTTTGTTCGATTGAAATCCACTTGTTAAATGATCCATATTCACAAATGTAATCCTATCAGTAAATAAATAACATTTCAGATGACAGTATTTACCAGCTGAGAGCCTTGCCACTAAATTGATAGCCCTATATAAAATTACAGTCTTAACAAAAATAATTTTTTCATTTTTTAACTTGGAATTTTCAAATACTTGCACGACTCAGCAAATACTTTGTAATGTATTTCCTAAACATTGGTTTAGGACTGTATCAGGATAAGATAACCACGCCCTTTCTAATATCTCCCAGACAAAAAGACGCATTCGACAAGATTTACTTTTTAGGGACGGTGTGCCCGATCTGTTTAAAATTTCCCTAATATAACTAGTTTAGTTTGCCCCAGCCCCTCAGCTATCCACCATAAAATACCAGTTTGTTCCTTGGAAGTCTTCCAGCGGTTCCTCCGCAAGTGCATATTACAAGGCACCGAAGTCCGCCTGAATTTCCTCATACGTTCATTGCTCAGTCGGGATGGTGCATTTCAATAGCTTTCACGTCTACATGCACCTTCTCATGTGCCCGATGCCATTTTCAAATGATTCATACAACCGTTTACATTGGTATTATAAATGCCAAATAATCTTTCTTACTAGCCAAGTAGACAGATTCATATTGCTAGTCGGTTTAAGTAGCCCCAATAATAATAAAAATAACATAGCTCTTTTTTATTTCCAGGCATTGCGTGGCTTGTAATTCCGCTTTCCGTAAAATGGGAATATGATATATTTTTCTACCACAGTTGGAATCTTTTCGTCGCAATATGCGCCGCTCCTAGGTAACCTATTCTAATTATAACCACGACCTTACAACTCATAATTTGTGATTTACCGATTTTATTACAAAATTTTCATGTTTTCAGCCTGTTGCTGGGTTTGTGGTTGTTTGCATTCCCCGAAAGTCCAAAATTTTTGCTAGAGCATGGAGAATCCGAGAAAGCCCTCGAAATTTTAGTTCATATGTTTGTGAAAAATACAGGAGGCAAGCCGGAGGACTATCCAGTGAGTATTGCCTCCTTACTTACCGCTTTTTATTTATTTCGTATGGTAAAAAACATAACTGCGATGTAAAATTGATTCCAGTGTAAAAGCTTACGAGAACCGAATAGAACGGTGGAGAAGTTAGGAGAGAAAAGTGTGAGGAGTTTAAGATTTCGCAAGCCTGATGAACTGAAATTGCTATTATCCGAAATTTGGTCACATACGAAAACTCTGTGCAAGAAGCCGTATCTCAGGAATACATCTTTAACGTGTGGAATTCAATTCTGCCTCACAACAAGGTAAGTAAACCCGATCAATGGGAAATGCGTTTTCAATCTAATTTTTAATCTACTTCTTTATGCAATAAAAGCTATTATACGTTGATGGTATGGTTTCCCGAACTGTTTCAAAGGTTCGATGACTACGAAAAAGGTCACCCAGGTGTCTCAGCATCCGTGTGCGATGTGTCCGCTATTGTAGTGAAGAACTCGTAAGTCAACTTACAATAAGTTGTATATATAGGTTTGCTGCTTTTTTGTAATTCATATAAATATTTTTTCCTTTATTATTCATTCCAAAAATAAAGCATTCTTAGTAGCGACATCGTTATTATTATTTACTGTCTGAAGAGTTGCAGAGTGAATTGCCTCAACTATCCTTCGAACGGATTAGTTTAAATCGTTCTAATTTTTTTTTTGTTTTTTTTTTTTTTTAAATCTCCCCAATGGCAATAATCAAAAAAATCAGAAGCTGTAAGATTAGGAGAACTTGAGAGTGAATGGAATATAATTCACCGCGACAACATGAGCTTCTGGGGCTTTAAGAACCTTAATTCAAACTAGAGCTCTGAGTGGCTATAACATTTTGTTTAGTATACGTTTTTGACTTTATTTCCATTGCTGTCAATTCGTCTAAATAAATATTTCCGTAGGCATTCCATAAAGATGCTAAATACAATTTTTGCAATAACGAACGCAACTTTCCAAAAAATCGAAATGACTTTGATTCAGAGGCTTAGAGTTTTATTCATACCAATTTAAAAAAGTTCTAATGTGTAAAGCCATACCCATAACTAAATATATACAAAAGAGTGTCTATTAACCTTTCTATAAGGTTCTCATCTGTCGTTTAACGTTTTACTGTTCTATAAAGCTATTTTAGCCGAATATTTAACAAAAACATTTGTTCTAATTTCGTTTGTAATTATATTATCTTTTCTATATATTTTAAAAAATTATTATCACTTATTTCATATATTTAATAATTTATTCCTGAAATAAAATTTTGTCAATAAATTACTTAACAATTTAGATTATTTCTTCATTATTCGGTATATCGGTTCTCATTGGCTTTGCCCGTATAACATAAACAATCTTATACTTCTACAGAATTCTCATTATGAATACATTTCTTATGAGCGCCTTAACAAAATCGCGCATCACAAAAAAAAAACGAGTTACACACGCAAGCTTCCTCTTTCTTTTTGAAGTGATCCTGATTATTTTCACACCATTTAAGCGTTGAAAGTACCACGTAACTTTTGACCAAACGCGTTTCATGACTTTTTGAGTAGATTAAGCGATGTCCATCTGTCTTGCCGACTCGCTGGCTGGAAGGTTCTTAAAACTTGTCGCAACCTAACATTTGCCGTACCGTATATCGCTCCAACCCTTCTGGTACCTCGCATACAGATCGAAAGATTTTCCAAAATTCAATTTCCTGCGTTTAACTTCTTATACGTAAACGGCAGTAACTTCAAATTTTGTCCTCTTTATTGGTTTATAATGCATTGCAGAATTTAACCGATTAGCCAAATGTCTTCTGATACATCCCTTATTAGCCTATATACGAGCACATATTTGGTTAATATCTTTTACGATTTATTAAAATTAAGTAGGAGTTGATTTTTTTCAAGATAGTTTCTAAGAGTAAAAACGGAACGCATTTCCACAGTCCTTCTGATACCTCCCATACAAATTAACCGATTTTCCAAATTCAATCATTTGTATGTAATTTCTAATTTTTAGGCTGTAGAAATCTTTGCAATTCTCTATAAAACTGGAGAAAAATGAGGTATGTAACCACATCCCATCTTGTATCTCCCACAAAATTAACCAACTTAACCCAAACATTCTTATTTCCATATCTTTTAACCAGCTATACTCTATTGAACCAAACTCGAGAACCAAAATAGGAGACGTCCCCATGTCCATTCCACTACCACCCATACACATTGGCCAATTTATTGAAATTTTGCTTTCTCCTTATCAATTGTATTGCAATACAATGCTGGGTAAAATGTGGAAAAAATGCAAAATGACTATCTCCTATCTGATAATTTCCATATAAACTACCCTATTTAACACGTATATGTACCCAGATTGGTATCTTGTATTCAGTTGCATTATATTCAGGGCATTTAGACTGTGAATGGAAGAATGCATTGTTACGCCCCGCAGGATACCATATATATAAATTTTCCGATTTAGTAAAAATCGGTGGTCTCTCTATAATTTCTAAGCGGAGGACTTCGGAAAGTTTTAATTTTGCCCCCATGTCCCGAGTCATACTTTAGCAGCAACGAAAAATTACGTTAGGAGAGATGTATATTAGTCTACCTAATTAAAATTTCTGTATTGGATTTGATCAATAACTGCTACAACTACCAATATCAAATTAGTCTTTAAAAGCTTTTTCAAAAAATAGGGGGAGAAACTCCAAAAAATGAGTTTTCCCCCCATTTTTTGAAAAAGACCCCTATAATGTACAAATATATACTCGTATATAATGTAATATAATATTGCGTAAACAAATATTTACTAAAATACACACTAAACTACATCAATAATTTTTCATATTTTTCAGAACGTTCGTGACATGCAACCCCAACGTCGACGATAATGTATTTCTACATACTGTAATCATAGGACTGGCGTGTATACCCACGAGTTTTTGGCTTCCACTCTGTGTCCATCGACTGGGTATAAAATTTTTTTTAGGTAAGTTTTTGTTTCCAGTGCGAAGAACATACATAGGTTAATACTTTACCATTTCACCTTTAACCATCCACACCTGAAACAAATATAAGCAATTCATATTAATTTCAACGCCATGAGAAATAATTCAAATTGTTATGATCGTATATGGTCTAAATGTATGATCCGATATTTATAGGGTGTTCACAAATAAATTTCTTTCATGTATATGTATAGAATTTTTGATTGTTTCGGAAGCCGTCATTTTAAAAAAATCATGTTATTCGAAGAAAAACAACGCTTTTTTTTTTTTTTTTTTTTTTTTTTATTAAAAACTATTACAAATTATATTCATTAGTTTTCCTCTTCTTCTTTGTCTTTAGATTGAGAAGAAAAGTTTTAAAGTTATTGAAAATGATTTTTAAATTGTCTTTTAAAAATTATTAAGAATTTAGCTATGTTTTTCAATCGTGGGTTGAAAATTGTATAATTTTAATATTGTGTTGAAAATTTCAAACAATTGAAATTCAAAGTATTTTTACTCTACCATTTCCGAAAATTTAAATTTAGAGTTGCAGATTTTTTTCTTGTTCTTTTGAAAACTGACTATAATTTGCTAAATGTGTGTATAGTTGACCATTTTGTGGTCAAATTTTATCTGTAAAATAAAAATGTGAAGGCACTACAAATACCAAATTCAAGATAAGTTTACCACACCGTAAATCGAATTAAAAAGCAAAAGATAAACCACCTAAGCAAAAAACTGGCCTCGTAGCCCACTGTAATAGTAGAGACATCTTGGAAATGCTCCTTAACATTAGTGATGGACCATGACGCGATGGTTAGCACAGGTGACTATCGTTCGCATGATCGCAGGTTCAACCCCGCATACAGCCACCTATCATTATTTGAGCGACAGTCACCACAAACCTTTCGAATAGTCGAGTAATCGACGTCTTGTAAATGCTTTTCAATTAGTGACGCTGGGAATCGTCGTCCCATTGAATGAGTTTACAAATAGAATGCGTGTAAGCTCACTGAATATAAAAAGCTCTCCCATATCTCATTCATGGGATGCAAGGGAATTTGTTTAATTCCGATATCATTAACGTTCTTATTGACAAAAGATTAAACTATATCAATAACAAAGAGATTTGTGATCATGTTTATCGACAATCAGTTACATACAACTCGTAAGAACATTTTTTGATATTTTAAAGCTAATTACTATATGTTGCCGATGTTGCCGATTTTATACATATCTTGTTAATTTAGTAGTTTCAGACCTAAAGATGAGTGACGAAACCAATCGAAATATTGGTCAGAATATTAAATAAAATAATAATTGTTTTATCATTTATATGACCTCAAGTCAAATAAAAACAAATTCAACATAATTAATCAAAATTCTATTGCATATGGAGAGGGGAGTATTTAAAATATAACTGAACAAAATATTGTTTTTTATGTATTTAAAAGAAAAAACTGGTGGTACCGTCTTAAAATCTCGGTTTTAATGGCTGTTCCAAAATGTAAATTTAACAGTTGTTGACAGTTCAACTAATCGGTGGGCCGGCTGTCAGCTTTTACGATTACGGTCACAAAACTAGCAGGCCTAACAGAGAAGGCACAAAAAAGTTGAGAAAACTTTTCTTTACCTTTCCAGATATATTCAATAGCTTCTATATCCTGTTTACAGTAAAAACTGTCAAATTCCTTAAAATAGCCATCAACAGTACACCCCGCCTCTTCACTGATGGCATTTTTTCAAGTTTTGAAGTACAAAATAGTCCGAGGAAGCTAAATCTGGCGAATAAGGTGCGTGATGAAGCAATTCGAACTTTAATTAATTAATTTTGGCTATCGCAATATGGGATGTGTGAACTGGAGTCTCCATGAAACAACACTTTATTTTTCGCCAAATGCAGATTTTTCCATTTCCTTTTTAAAAATAATCAGTAAAAATAATTCCTGGCGCATCAAAAAAACAAAAAAAAAAAAAGGAAAACAGACACCATGACCTTGCCTGCAGGTGGAACCGTCTTTACCTTCTTTGGACACGATTCTTCCATTCTAGTTTACTGCTCCGAGTGTTCCTTTGTCTTAGGTGTGCAGTGGTGGGCCCATGTCTCATTATTATAATTTGTTGCAAAAATTCGGCTTTATTGCGGTGAAGCATCTCCAATTACTCTACTGAAACATCTTCACAACGCTGTTTTTGCTCATTGAAAACAAGCGCAGCTTTCTCATCTTCAAATCTTCGGTCGATACACGATGTATAGCCTATCATTTCAGCTAGCTCACGCAACAGTCATCCAATAACATTTTGTAAATTTTATTAACCGATTCTGGCGTGGACCCATCAATTGGTCGACCACTACGGTGTTCGTCTTGGCAGCTCGTACGGCCTCGTTGAAACCCTGCTACCCACTATTTTACAGTCGTAAACGAAGAAGCAGACTCCCCAAAGTAGAAATTAGGTCAGCTTTAATGTTGGTTGGACTGAGACCTTTCAAATGGAAATATTGAATTACATAACGCTGACTAATTTTTTCAATGCTTACTAATTCACAGAGATCGTTTAATTTTGATGGCTCAAATAAAAATACTAAACAACGTGGTGAATTGGAACTTAAAACGTAAGTTTTATAAGATTGCCACTTTTTACCAAAACTTCAGGTAGGATAATTTTGGGAACGCCCTCGTAATTACTCTATCATGTAGATAATGAAGTTGTAAATAAAATATAAACTATTTAACGAAGTCCAGGGAAGGGGAGAAATCCTATGAAAGACAAAAAATATTTTTATAAATTCTGAAGTTTTGTCAAAAAGTACAGTCACGGCTACAACAAATGCTCAACAGTACATAAAATATGATTATCAATGCGTGTCTATGTTAGCAGTAGCCGCAAAAGTTACAAATGCATAAATAGTTTTACATTCGTTTTCAGGAATAACAATATAAGGAACTTATGTTGCTGGTGCAAGTTCTGAATTGCATCATGAAAAGACAGACAACCATGGTTTCAAGACAAGAAAAAATAATATTCAGCTCTCTTCTTAAGGAATCAACTAGAAATAGTTATTGGTCTACATTTTTTGTAATTATAATTAAAATAAAGAATTGCTGTTTCTCTGAAGTGAAAAGAAAACAGTACAGAAATTTCAGTCAAGTGACTGACCTAACGGCCTTTTACGTTAGTACAAATTATGCGGAGTGTCAGATGATAAAAATCTGAGTCGTTATTGTTATGTACTCCGAGTTAAGAGCCAATAAAAGAAGTAAAACCCGTACTTGTTTATTACAGCATACAGCCTTCCGCCTAGAAATTATAGAGAAACCATTGAGATTTGCTAAACCAACTAATGCGTATATGACGTACGTTAGATAGGCGTTCAATTAAAGTCATTCTTATGCGCAAGAGTATGTCTGCTAAAAACCAAATGCATGCTAAATTACATTGAGTCTACTGTAATTGAATAAAAAATACGTATCTAGGAATATATGCGTTAAATTTAATAATTCGTAATTGAGGACCCAGAAAGGGCATGATTGTCCTGTCAATATATCCTAACTTTACCAAGTACTGTAGAATGCTAATGGGGATGCAGCCCATTTTCATTCGCGGGACTAAGTTCATCAAGAGCGTGATACTACAAGAAGGACCTATTTCAGGAAACCTTTAACGAGTACCAAATTCGACTGCGTTCAGTGCAACTGAATGAGAGATATGGATCTAAAAATATATGAGTTAAATCGGTAATTTATATTGGGGATACCGAAGGAGCGTGGTTAGTCGGTCGATTTTTTCAAATTTCGTCGAACACTACAAAGTATTACATGATAAACTGTACGAATTAGGAGTTACAGGTTAAACTTGAATTTTGAACAATCGCATGGGAGAAACTGAAATGAATCGTTCGATGATGATCAATGCATACTTCGTACTTTAACAGTCATTTTTGTTTGAATATCAAACCAGAAATATTTCGAATAAATGAAATAACTCGAGTACTTTCTTTCATCTTTCAGTGGTTTTTTGTATCAAGTTGTATAAGTATAAGCATAAGTATAAGTTGTCTGTTATACATTCAGAGACTTTATGGTTTAGAACTCATATATACATTAACTTCGTTTAGATTTTTTTTTAATCATTGAAATAAATTCAGATTTTTGATATTTGGGATCTGTTTTCTCAAGTCTTACTGTTTTAGAAATTAGTTTCTGCTTACTTATATATGTTATTGGCCAAATTGCGAGTAAACTTCCGTAGTAGTAGTATTTCTTATTACTATTTCTATTAAATGTTTTCAGAAGTCATGTGCGACATTCTGATTTCGTACTCTTCAATCTCATTTGGCCGATAACTTCCGTGATTACATTTGTAGGTAAAACTTCTATTTTGGGGGTACTTCCACGACTCTTTTGCCTTTTCTTAAAACAAGGCCTCCATATTCACAACGTGATTTAAAATTAAACTGGCCACTGAATGCGTTGTGACTTGAAACGTCAGCTATGTATCGTATAGTATAATGTGTGAAAAAAAGTTACTTTACTACGAAGTTACTTTGTAACCTACGAAGGAAGCGTTTAAAGTACGGAGAAAAGATTCTCTGTACCGAATTTGTTTCATGACTAGCTGGCTGATAGACACTATAGCTGAAGTAAATCTTAATTTTTCTTAATATTTTGCCAGATCGTGCCAGAGGATTGCAATATAGCGCCAAACCTTCTGACACCTCCCATTCAAATTGATCGATTTCCAACTCTTTGTCTTGTAACTTCTAATATATTCCTTAATTTTTTGTCCATTGTATTTTTTTACAGTGCTTAACAAACGTAACTCGTAAACAAACGTAATTCCCATATAAATGGCTCGTTTATCCGATATGTTCTAAGGTTTATATTTTTACCCAGTTGCACTAAATTTAGTCAAATTTGATACATGTTAAGCGTTTACTAGCGTAAGATCTGAGAACGAAAATGGAAAGCATAGTCACGCCCCATCTGGTGTCTGTCGCACAAATTGGTCAATTTTTCGAAACTAAATTCTTCATTCGTAATTTCTCAGTAATAAACTGCAGTGACCTTTATTTTTGTCAACTGTGTGGCATTACAATGTTGAAAAATGGACAGATAAGCACGTCCTTTCCCATACAAAACTGTCTAATTTAACCAGTTAGTTCCACGAAATCCAATGTAATTTAGCATCCATCGGAAGCTTTTTTGTAACTGATAATGGACTTCACAGCACGCTCCTTATGGTGCCACATACACAAACCGATTGATTTTAATCAATGGCTCCTTTTAAGTTCCTAAGCGAAGGACTTCAGTAAGTTGTTATTTTTCGCGACTAATAAGCTAGCGATATAACAAGTGCCATTTGGCATCCCGCATACTTCACACCAACGCGAAAGACATTGTAGCATATCCGAATCTGTTCAACTGACTGATATTTCTGTACTTTCCTTGTATCGAACAGTCATTGGAAATTTGGAAACAAAAATCTGAAATAAATTCAGACAATGAGATTTTTTAGCCGACATAAGAACCAGTCTTAGATTTTTTTCTACCGATAAAATATAAAAAGTCGTTTGCTTTAATCTATAATGACTCCAAGTTTAATCTAAGTTGACTTCACCATAAAGTAATTAAGTAGCCAGACAGGGAAAACTACTGCAAATATTGTTTATATATTCCTGACCCCATGTGGTGGTTTTTATAGGGTGTTAGGATAAATAGTCAGAAACCTTCAGAGTATTTCTCCAACATCGAGATGAAGGGGGAAATTAGATATTGGTAAAAGGAAAAATGATGTTGTAATGGAAGTATTTGCGGGACATTGCAGGCTCCAAAACTATTCTAGACAACCAGACCTCTGTAGGAAACTTAAATACATATATGTATATTATTCGTGCGTCACACATAGTCATATGTGGCACAATAAAACTTTGGAATGTCATTCTTTGGATGTCAAAAATAAAGTAGGAGTTCAAGTGTGATTTTCTATGGAATTACTTCAGAAACTATTTTAGACAACTAGAAGATTAGTAAAATCAGTAAAATATGTGTTCTAACTTTTGTTGAACATCATCACTCAACTTCAGACTCGCGTGCAATACGAGGTACACATTAGCGTAACGTTTAACTTACTGAAGTGACGGATGGACACGAGTATAAATCAGAAATTGAAATCATCGTTGTGTGGGTGATCAGGCTAACAAATTAAGCAGCTGTGCTCCATTCCCAAAACAGTGCCCGCGATGTCGCCGATTTAGGAGCCAAACAATGATTCCACTCTTCTCGCCAGAGAAGAACACAGTCGACAGATCATTCTGAACTATGTAATTCTGGATAAATTTATTTAGTAATTCATCACCATCAGATTAGCAACGTCCATGTATCATTAGACGCATTCACTCAGCTCATTAAAATATCATTCGCTTTGTTCTAATGCACGTTTTATACGGTGATACTGGCAGTTCAATATTTCTGCTCAATTGTTAGTGAAGTTGCTATACAAAGTTGCATTTGTACCGGGTTATCCTTTTTTCGGTTTCAAAAGTAAAGTTAAATAAAACACACATTAAGCTATAATTTCGATGAAACTTTTATTTTAATTACAATGCTTGGACCTTGCCATTATGTACGAAATACAACGTCATTTAAAGGTCCGCCTTTGGATTGGTTAAAGCAGTGGATCCTTTTGAGGTAGTTTTCACATATTTTGGCGATAACTTGACGAATGTTGGTTTTCAAATACTCCGACGTCTGGGCATTATGCGCGTAAACACGGTCTTTGACGTTGTCCCACATAAATAGTCTAACGACGTCAAATTGCATGATTTTGGTGGCCAATTGACGTCGCCAAAACGTGAAATTACGCATTCTGAAAATTTCTCATGCAATAAAGCTAAATCGGTCATGTTGTGCAGATCATGATAACCTCTTGTTCAAACCACATATCGTCCAGTCCATTCTTCATTTGCAGGCCAAAAAAAAGTCTGTTGTCTTTCAGCCATATCACTCTGAATTGAAATTCAGATTATCAGCCACACTTTTACTAGCAGAAGCGATATTTTCGGCAGTGCGAACATTGCGATGATGCGTCATATCTGTAACGCTTCCAGTCTCTTCAGATTTCTTTATAACCTTGTACAGTAGGTCGGTTATGACTACGGTAATCACCCCGTAAGTTTTAACTATTTTTACGCGTTCTTCGGCTGTTAAACGATTTATATTCGTAAATCGAAAATCTTTCACTAAATAAATAGCACCTCAGATGACAGGTATTTAACAGCTGACAGCCTTGCCAGACCGGCGGTTTTGAAGCCACTAAATGGATAACCCTGTATATAAGCTGTTTATTAAAGCTTTAACAACTTTCAAATACACAAGCTGCTCATTTAGCTGGTGTTTCGATTGTAAAAATATACATTGCCGAAACATATTTTTATAAAAATCAGTATGCAATGCAAACATAATTACTTTTTCCAACAGAGGGTGTCACAGCGTCACAATTATTTCATTAACATTAATGCAATTACTTCACCCTCCCGACTAAACAAAACTTGATAGCATCCTATTCATACTGCTTCATCGAAACGTGAATAAGTTTTACCTAAAATTAAACCATGAGTTAAGGAATTATTCTCGTTAAACCCATAATCTAATATCGGGAAGACCAACTATATTAAAACTTTTTTACGAATTCTTTTGCAGTGCAATGATTGCTCACTGTATGGAAAAACGCTAATCCGATATAATCAAGATTATTACACTCAATTAATTTTTATATTGTTAAAATAATAACATTTTGGTAAACAAAAAAAAAATTATAATTTTTAAAATTAGTCCAAATAAATAGTGCCATCGTCCGTATGCTAAAATTGAAGGCATGATTTGTGAATGAAACTATAATATAATAACTATGATAACATAAAAATACATTGCGAAGGGTATCTAACATTTTATTAATGAGTTCAGCCTGCATTTTTTTACTGCACCGAAATTTTGATGTTGATATTGAACCAACCATATGTTTTAATTTGTCTACTTTGTACTCGCCAGAACAACATCGGATTCAACTTCGCGACTGGTTTGCGGCACTTTCATATCGTCTGTGCTCCTGACAGTTAATATCGGAATCAAATTTATGGTAAAAAACTTGAATAGAACTCTCAAAAAATGTTCACTGGGAATTCTGTTATTTTATGTTATTACTGAAGTCAGGCTAAATCAATAAAAACAGCCGACTTCATTTCATCTTTAGAATAATTGTTTCACTCCTGAAAACAAAACATTGTTTTATTCCTAAATCTGTGACAATTTTGTTATTTTCAAATTACAATTTGGTGACTTTATAGTTCCATAGCCTTTAACGCACACACTTTGAGAAAACACATGACAAAATTTATGACTTTGGGGCTGCTTTAGTTCCAATCCATATCGATTTGGAGTTTTATGTATCTCCCAATTCAGCTTATAGTTGCCATAGAAATTTGTTTAGACATTGTATTTAATTTAGAAATATTAATTTTGAACATAATTTCAGATTTAGATGCTACTATACTTTTCTACAGTCTTTTATGTGATTCTAATTTAAACAAGTACACATTTATAGGTAAAGAAATTGAAATCCCTAAACAGGTGTCACAAAATAGTGCAATCGTTAATTCGTATTTGCGAGTTTAGTAATTAAATTCTACTTTATGAGTTCCTTTTAGAGTGTTTAAATGTCCAACCTTTTCAGAAAACCGCATTTCAAGTTATTATTAATATTTTTCTATGTAGAGAAGTTAAATACAAAATTATACAGTTTTGTTACGAAAACAAGTGAAAAAGAAACTACTACACTTTCTAAGCCTAGTTCCTGCAGGCTTAGAAAGTGTAGTAGTAGCTAATTTGGTTGTGGTGATTCAAAAAGGCATCCAATGGTTATCAAATGGGGTTACCTAAAGGAGCTGGAAAAGTTTACAAACAAAAATATCAAAACTGAGAAAGTAACTTACATATTTAGGTAGACGAAGTGTTCTATGAATTTGAAATGTTTGGGATAAAATGTTCTGAGCCGAAAAGCCTCCTGAAATTGACTGAAACGACCACAGGACATTGAAAAATTGCACTCTACTACCAAAATCGACGTTATTTCAGATTGCGATTCTTATCATTCAACTAGTCTTTTAAAAGCGTGTATAGGGTATTGTCATAAAATTTATGTCATGTTGGCAGTCAGCTCTAAATAGATATCTAGATTAAGGAAGATTTTAGAAAACTAATAGGTGCAGCGTCATTATTAAGTTTTAAGTTGCATCCGCAAGGAATTCAAAACGATTTTGGTATTTTTTACGAAAACGCTTTTTGAGGCGGCTTCAGTTTTTCAAATATGCGTAAATCGTAATTAATGTAGAATGTATTTAGCAACAACATTTCGATGCAAAATAAAACGAAAGTTATACAACAATAACCTATAACATATTGAAAAAAGGGGCCGATCACAAAAGTCATGGGGGAATCACAATTACTGATTTAAAATTATTTCAAAAGTTGATGGAATAATTAATAATATTTTTATATGTAAGAGACTAATATATCGTAAACTACTTTTACCTCAATTCATAAGACACGTTTGTTCGAAAAAATCAAATTACGAGAGCATCTTGTATTGATGCCGGGTTTTTTTTTAATCCGTGTATTCGAAAATGGCAATATATTTCATCAAAAAATATGTATTCATGGTTACAAATACGTATCCATAAGGGGGGAAATGATGGCATTTCCTAATTTGGCAAAAGCTTTCTTTACAGCAATTATGTTATACACCGACGACATTTTCTTCGAAACACTGTAGATAAAAGCCAAAAATTTCAATAGATGAAAAATTAAAAATTTACCAAAAAGAAAATAGCTTATGAAAGCCAATGAAACTATGTTTATGATAAATCATTCGACAGACTTATCAATAAAATATAATAAAAATCAGGAAAGAGTTAAAGACAGTACAACCACAGCGATAACCATAGCGAGTCCCCAAAGGCTTTAAAAAATTCCCATTCGCCGGACTCCAGATTACATATACATTACAGTAATGAAGAGACCCAATTTTTGTTTCTCGATTCTGGGATTATCAAAAGAAAAATACGTAATATTGCATAATTCTTTAGAAACAAAGGGAATAGACATCCTGCCAAGATATTCTAGTATATCATCTTACACAAAAAAAAAAAAAAAGACAGCGCTACTTTATTGGGAGATAACAACTGTATTATCTAACATGAAGCCTTAAGATATATATAGTTTATCTTACTGTTTAGTGATTGATTATTGTGAAAAGCACCGACGAAATCGAATTACTTCCATGTTATCTAATGGAGGAATGCGACGAAGGGTCAGGGCGGGCGCATACAAAAAAGCTATTATTATTAATACAATACCTAGAGCTGAGATTATTATTTTTATAGTTTTAAATGTTTTATAGAGATTAGAGTCCAAATTGGCTGAACATAAGAAAAATCATCGACCATGGCTAACTCACTTTTGTAGTCCAGTATTGCTTCAACACGAAAAAATAATGAAATTCCCCCATTATACTTTTCGTAACATTAAACAAGAAATAAGGGAGTAGTACCTAACAGAAAATTGCATTAATCGTATTCACTATGAACTTTTTTAAAAGTTTTGAATAAAATAATAAACACTAAATATAAACGAACTTGCGCTATTTATATGACGACACAAAAGAACTTCCAGCATTTAAATGAAACAATCAATGAATCAGACACAATTACAAGTGCGGCATGTACTTACATTCCAGAATACGGCTTATTGAATTTGTCTTAAACTTGAATATACTCTGCTCGAAATTAAAATGATGAAACGGACTTTGAAAGGAAATTTAAACAATCGTTTCGAAATACTAAAACATCAACATCTCTTGGGGAATTAACACGAGAGGAACACGAGTTCAAAATCGAGGATTATAAAAAGTACAGATACCTAGACATGGACTTATAATCTGCACATTCGCTAAGAATGATTGTCCTCTTTGAAAAGTTGGTAGTTATTTTGTAAGAAGTTAAAATTTTTTTGACAAGCGTAAAATCTTTGCTTATTTTTGCTAACGGTGTACCCTTAGCATTGGAATTAGTTTATGTAGTTTCACGAAGATATTGTTGAAAATAACAAATATGTATATGTTAGGTCTTGATATTAAAAGGCGGTTATTTTCCCTTTAATAGTAAGTTTTATTTCCTATATCTCGACTAAATTCTTTAGCCATCTTCAGGGATTCCTAATTGAAATATATATAAAACATTATAAACTGGCATTCAGAATTCAACACAAAACGCAAGTAATCAAATTGAGATACATTTTTGAACATTGATCTGTATCGCTCTTATAATTGAGTCTCATCTTTGAGGAGGCATTTACGAGTATGTGGAACGTTAATTCTGAGTTTTCTCTAAATAAAGGGTATCCCAACAAGAACGTAAGATTTAAATTTGGTGCCATTCGAAGTGTCATTGTTTGATATTTAAACAATTGTTATTGTTTGCTAGTAGAAGATACGAGGTTAGTAGAAATGGAGCATTACACGAATGAACAACGGATTCTCATTGTGAAATTGTTTTACCAAAATGGTTAAAGTTTTGCGGTTACAGTTTGCAAATTGCGATCAATTTGGGGTCTGCATAATGCTCCAAAAGAGTCAACTGTAAAGTGATTAATGGATAAATTTGCCAAAACTGGGTCTGTTAGTGATGTAAAGACAACAACGCGCCTTCGATCAGGTCGATCGACCGAAAATGTCGCAGCTGTACGTGATGATGTCGCTCAAACTCCATCCACCTCAATTCGACACCGAGCTCAGCAAATTGGTGTCTCCAAATCCACTCTGCAGCGAATTTTGGCGAAAGTTTAATTGACTCAGGAACTGAAGCCAGCTGACCGTGGGCACCGAATGGAGTTCGTTAATTGGGTATTGGAGAGACAACTCGAAAATGCTGATTTTGCCGATAAAATCATCTTCAGTGACGAGGCCCATTTCCATCTTGATGGCTTCGTCAATAGGCCGAATTGTCGCATTTGAGGTGAAGGAAATCCTCGAGTGATTCACGAGAAGCAAATGCATCCTCAACTTGTCACTGTGTGGTGTGGATTTTGGGCTGGAGGAATCATTGGACCTTTTTTATGAAAATGAGGCATGTCAAGTGTAAACAGTCAATGGTGTTCGGTATCGCGAAACGATAACCAGTTTTTTCGTGCCTAGAATTGAAGAAATGAATGTGGAGGGCATGTGGTTTCAACAAGACGGTGCCACATGTCATACACCCAGAGAAACAATTCAATTGCTGCGTCAGTCATTTCCCGGTCGTGTTATTTCGGATTTTGGAGACCAGAATTGGCCGCCTAGATCGTGCGACTTTTTTCTTTGGGGTTTTTTGAAGTCGATGGTTTACGCGAATAAGCCGACGACGACTCAAGTCTTAAAAGAGGAAAATGGATGCTACATTAATGAAATACCGCAGCTTTTATGCAAAACGGTCATTGAAAATTTCATTAAAATATCGAGTGTGTGCCAGCAAAGCCGCGGCGACCATTTGCCCGATGTGTTGTTCCATATATAATCTCATTCTGTCTATTTTACGATATAATAAAGTTTTAAGATGTTTTTTTTTTTTAAATCTGTGTTTTATTTAAAATTTAGATCTTGCGTTCTTGTTGGGACACCCAGTTCGAAAGCTAGGAAAAATACGTTTCAAAACGATTCCATAAAAGGGAGGCTGTGATTTCCAAATTTATATCCTAAAATGTAAATTACATCAATAATAAAATTCTCCACCTTTAACTAATTAAGAAGTATTTAACTTACCCTCAATATAAAATTTTTTTAATAAAAACCTTTTCTCATTTACTTTAAAATAGCTCAACTTGGAGATCAATAAAAGTTAAATTATATGCCAAAATGAAGGAAGTTTTAGAATAGTCGAGTAATTATTCCTACTCGACTTTACCATAAGGATCGATTTAAATTCTAATGATTTTTTTATTTGACTTCTAATGATTTATTTATTTCATAGCAATTTGCTTATGCGACAGTCTGGTATTCTTTAGTGATTTTAAATTATCTAACGTCTAAACAACACACTTAAAATTAGCTTAGAAACGGCTATCTTTAAGAGAATTTCGCATTGAAAGAATCAAAACATTGAATACGAGGCAAAATTTCAAGTACGAATTACGGCTATATTAAAAATAAATATTTGAAATAAATTGAATATCGTATAGATTTATTACCAATCATAACCCTATTTGAATATCGATATTGAAGTAGAGGACGGTGACATCGAACAGCTCTGTGTGTATAAAATTTAGTAATTTCAGTGTTATTGGGCTTTGGGGTCAAGCTTGTTCCATGTTTTATCTAAAGAGTGGTCAAATAAGGATCATATGTTTCCAAATTCAAATGAAAACAATATGGTGCAATATTCCAGATGATTTTTTTTTCTTTTTTTTTTTTTTGTTTTAGGTATTGGTTCATGATATTTTGTTTTTTTAACCGATTCCATGTAAATGGCACCCACTCATAATAATTTTTTTTCTTTCGAATTATATTCCATAATGTTGGCCCAATGACTTATATTGCCAGATCTTGGCCGACAGTAGCCATTTTTTTAAATTAAGTATTTCATTTATCTAAGTATTCAATTCTTCAAAGTATTCCTCTGGAAACAAAGCATTTATGTCAATACTTTTCCAATTCTCGGAACAAACCAAACAGGCACCTTTAGATACGTTGAATGCCCTCATTCTACTCAAAATGGTATTCCCTATTTAGTTTAAGAAATAGCCAAAAGCTACGCGGAGTTTATTCAGGCGAATACGCTGGTTGTGGAAAAATTTGTAGAATTTTTGGCGAAAAACTCATGAAAAACCAGTACAGTACGAAACGGCCCACTATCGTGCAAAAACTAATATCTTTCCGAACATAAATGCTGCTCCTTCCTGCGACATAAAGCATTATAATATAATATTCCTTGTTAGCAGGAAGAAACTCATAACGCACAATATCACGTTAATCGAAAAAATCTATTTCTGAAAGATCTTGGCGGAGTCTCCTTGATCTTTCACCACCTTTATTACGTATTCAACCGATTGCTCAGCTATTTGCGGATCTTAAATTTAGACTCAAGTTTAATCTCCCGCAATAATGCGTTTTATTACGCGTTGATAGCCAGGCATAACGATTCTTTTAAGTGTTTTGTTACCAATCGGGATTTGATAAGTTTGAGGGCCAAAATATTTTTCAAAATGAAGTTTACTGATTGCGTTTGAAATGTTAACACCATCAAAAATGTCCCTAATTATTAATCCACTGTTGTTAATCACCAAATTTTGGATTTATTGGGCGTGACTTTTCTCAGTAAAAGTTGATAACGGCACCGGACATTTCTTTGAAATATTTATCCCGCTTGTAAAAATTTCTTTCCATTAAACACTGTTCACCAAAGATTTTCTGTAACATTCTCAACGTTTCCGCAGCTGAAATTCCATTTCCTAACCAAAGTTTATGACAACTTCTTTGCTCAATAGAATCACACAATGTAAAACTAGCCGAAAATTACTTATTGCGTCTGCAAAATCAAGCGTGGTAATGACATTTATGATGTGCAATTTGATGTTCGCATTGTGTTACCAACATAGGAAAAAGACGTCCAAATATTCAAAGTTATTTTAAAGTATCATTTGAGGTATAGGTGCCAAACTTGATAAAATGCTTGTAAAGCGATGAAGCCAAATTTGTTCGTTCATCAACTGTACAAAATATGTTCAAATTTTAATAATGTATTGTAGCTATTGGAAGCATGAAAACCGGTATTGCCCACTTTGAATATGGTAGAATATGGTAAATAAGACTGCTCTAACCATCTAATCATCAGTTTGAGAAACTTTTACCACAGTTGCCTCGAAACGTATGTCTGGAAACGACCACGTTGAAACCACGATCATCTACATGCACGATAGTCACATGAACTAACCACAATGCTAACGTTCATCATTAAATTATATGCGCAAATTTTAGTTAAGTTCAAACTAAAACTATGGATTTCAAAAGCGATTATGATTGTCTTTGATGGGCCATTTGTATAGGAGCTACAGTGTTGTGCAAAACAAAAGCAACAAAATGTACTCCAGACTATAAATACATAATTTTCATAAAAACAAAACATTTAAAACAAAGCTTACTATTTATTTTCACAGAGGTATTATTAAGCTATAAAACCAATACATTACAACAACAACAACAATTGCGTTTAAAAGAAATAAGGAAAAAATTTACAGCAGAGTCGGAATTCACTTGCGCAAAACAATAGCAAATAATAATTACAGAGCATTAGTTGCATTTTGAAATATTGGTCAATTTGTATTGGTCTGAATTTCATTCAGAGATCTTGCTTTGGCAAACGCTGAATGTGTACCAAATTTGACTAAATTTAGTACAAGTAGATAAAAGATAAGAATATACTCGTATGTGTAAAATCGATTATTTGTATGGAAGATTCCAGAAGGTCGATTTTTTTGTAAATGCAACGGACAAAAATATAGGTTTTATATCCAATTTATAACTCCCGGCTACGATCTGGCACAATAGCAGTCATGAAACGCATTTCGTTAAATTATTCTTCTTATTTCAAAAGCTTCCTTCTGGGTGTTGCATTTTTGCCATATTATATACATTATTATATATTATATACAGGGTGGCGCAATAGAACGTGCATATTGCATCATCTTTTTTTGCGGGGTAGAAAAGGCACGGGCGGGGGGACGCCTACATCGTTGGGTTGGGTATGAACTCTCGTTCATACATATATTGCTACTAGGCGACTATATTGTGCTAAATATGGACTACGGCGAATTAGTGAAGCTCCGAGTGCTAATTTAATTAAAATATGGGTAAAGCGTTTTGAAGATTCTAGTTCAACATTTAAACCATAAGCAAATGTTCGCCCAAGAACATCTAGGACCGAAGACAATGTTGAGAGAGTTATGGAGTCAGTACGAGGAAATACACAAATGCCGACTCGCAAGAGATCGTGTGTCTTACAATTATCGCGACGAAGTTTGCAACGAATTTTAACATTGGATCTTAAACTGCATCTGTATAAGCCGCAATTAACACAAGTATTGAAAGAGACTGACTTCATAGCAAGGCTCGCATTTGCTAATGAAATGCTTAATCGATTTTCCAATTTTGACAATATCCTTTTCTTTGACGAGGCTCATTCCTTATGAATGGGTTCGTAAACCGTCAAAACTGTCGTTACTGGAACAGTGAAAATCCCAAAATCAAACACCAGAAACCATTGGATAGTCCTAAAGTGACAGTATGGGCAGCAATCTCTGGCAGAGAAATAATTGGTCCTTTTTTCTTCGAAAATGCGCGGAGCCAAAACGTCACGGTTAACACGGAACGCTGTGTTGAGATGTTGGACAGATTTTTGGCTCCAGAAATTGAAAATTCAAGAATAGTGAATTCCAGAACTTGGTTCCAACAAGATGAAGCTACCTGTCACACATCAAATGACTCCATGGCGGTGGTGAAGCAGATGTTCCCTGGCAGACTGATTTCGAAAAGAGGTGATATCCCATGGCACCCACGTAGTCCAGACTTGACGCCTCTTGACTTTTTTTTTGTGGGGATACCTCAAACACAAAGTCTACAGTAATAATCAAAGAAACATCGTTGAGCTGAAGGAGAATATCCGTGGTGAAATGGCAGCTATTACACCAGTATTACTGAAGAAAGTTTTCAATAATTTTCGTTTGCAGTTAGAGGAGTGCCGTCGTAGAGAAGGTCACCATTTAGATGATGTTATTTTTAAAAAATAAACTCCATTTATTACTCTACAATGCCTTAGATTTATTTTAACCATACCTTTTGTATTTATTTTTTAATCTATTTTTTAAATATGCACGTTCTATTGCGCCACCCTGTATATCTTCATTCCCCCAGAGAAGATATAAAGGGATATAACCTACGCTTTACAATAACAACCTGACGAACCTATTCTCGTATTCTTATTCTTTTATTCTCATATTGTAAATACAAAAATTTACAGACTTAAATGGCTGATGGGTATATTTACTACATTCATGTAAAGTAGAATATTTCTGATAATCACTTTAATATACAAGTTTGACATAAAATAGTCAAATCTCTCCGTTATTCGGCATAGTATAGCAGTATTTATAAGTGAATTCAACCAAGACATTGTTGAAAGAAGACAATGAAAGACATTTGGTCGTGCACTTTATACTCATCCCATAAGGATTACCGCGGACTCCCTTCTTTAAACAACTAAAAATAATCATCTGAGATCCCACAAAGCATATACAGGATAGGTGATAAATATAGCTACCAGGACGTTCCTTAAGAATGGCCAACAAGATGTCACATAGCAAGGCTTATTATGGCAGAATTGCAGCGATAATTACTCAATTGGCCCCTTACTGTTCACGATTTTTCATATGGAACATTTGCAAATGAAATTTACAAACAAAAGCAACAAATATGAGTGATTACAAACCTTACTTTTAGGAGCTATTAAAAGTACTTAATAAAAATATATTATTTTTCCAACAAATTAAGAAAATATAGTGTAGTAACATTCATCTGCAATTTTGCACAAGAATAAATCATAGTTTTAGGCCGTTAGCTGCAAAATTGGGAAAGTACGGCCTGGTAGGAAAAAACTTGTCACCAAGTACGAAACCCAGCTAAAGAAATATGGTGATTTCAATAGGTTTTTAAAAGTGGAATAATTTCAAATCTGGCACGCCCGCTTATGTGGCTATGAGTCGGTACGTCGACCGCTGTACTATGAACCACCGATGTCTTTAGTGGTTGGAAAAGAATTTCTCCATATTAAGATCCGCATTTTCTAAAATGGGACTTTCCCAAAATGTGTCTTATATTTGTACCACTTGTGCGTTTATACATAATTATACTTTGATATAAATTGCGGAGTTGAAATAGAATTGAAACATCAGTATTTCTTAAGATTTCTCGTGTCATCCATCTATTGATGATTTGTTCTATATGAAATCTTAATGATCTTTCTCACAAATACCTCCTATTAGAACTTTGAATATCGTGTTAAAGCTGGAAGGCTTGGATTTCATTCAAATTAACAATCGACAATGGCAACTAGTTTTTAATTTGGCTACAATTTCCAATGACCTACCATGGAATGGTCGTCGTTAAAATATATATCCATGCTCTTCCGTCCGTAAGTCATTTTCATAGGTATGTAAATTAAATTCAAAATCGGTCCAGTAGGAAAAACATGTTCATAAAAGGACGGAACTGCTTCTAGAAAAGCATCCATTTTCAGAAATTGTCCAATGAGTTTTACCATTCACTCGTTAATTAAAAACGATATATAGTATTATCCGATATATATGTATATGGATAGAACCAATTCGGCTCATACATGATTTTTTATGAAACCGCTCTAATTGTAGGCGTGCTTATCGAAAAATACACAAAAAGGTTTTCAATATTCAATTCAATTCGATGGAAAATTCGATTCGACATAAAGTTTGATAAAAACTTATCTCTGACGCTCAGTCACCTGGCGATGAATTAATGCAATGCCCTCTGTACAACAGACCACAGGTGATCGATATATGTATGTCCGTCGGGAAAAAAATTATTAATATAAACGTTTTTAATAACGGGTTTTTTCATGGGCTACTAGTTAAAGCCGCATATGGTGGTGGAGGAATGGTTATAGAAAAATGCTTAAATATACGAATTTTTATACGAAACGAGCGAAGTCGATATATTTTTCTGCACTCA
Source organism: Philornis downsi (assembly GCA_019455685.1). Lineage (NCBI taxonomy): Eukaryota > Metazoa > Arthropoda > Insecta > Diptera > Muscidae > Philornis > Philornis downsi. The sequence continues at coordinate 1,990,932 of JAHXMU010000717.1, read as the reverse complement.
CTTACCCTGCAATATGTTAATATATTGTATATGAATTTCTCACTAAATTATACCAATGACTGGACAAGTATTTTCATATCCTTGAAATTTCATTAAAAAGAAACCACCTAAAGCGAATTGGTCAAATCGTTTTCAAAACAATCCCAAATCTTAAATGACGGGCGATTTCAATGTTGATTGTTACATTTATGTATATTTTGTTTTCTTTTTCAGTTTTTAGTCTTACCGCAGCTGGCGTTGTTACAATTGGCCTTTACTTTGTTAGATCGTCACTGGAAAATCTAATACTTTCATGCATTTTTGAAGCGTTGACATCGTTGAGCATCAGCACCGTATACTGCGTCATGGTGGATTTGTTCCCCACAAATTTGAGGTAACTAACATGATATGTATTGAAAATTCTTAATTTTTTTCTTGCATCTTATATGAAGTTGTTAGTATGTAACCGGCCTTAAAACGGATTCGGAAGACTTATTTCCAATATCTTTACTCTCTGAGTATCATTCTGAATTCATCCCAAGCGAGACATTTAATGTAATAAAATAACGTTTTTAGCAATCAATACTGACATACAAAGCAAGGCAAGGGGACGTGTGTTTATTAGGTAACGAAAATTCATTTGAACGTGCGAACCGTTCTTACATTTTATTACTTTATTATATCATTAGTTTTGGGAGAATCGAAAAACTCATTGATGTGGCGCGTTTAGGTCAAATATCACGGTTATTGGTTTCTTAGACATTCCTATATAAATATCTACCAAATCCGCATTTGTATGTGAACTTTTACGAAATCTGGGGAATGCATCTAGTTTAGTCCCATTATAGAAATCCCAAATGTGTAGCAAAATCCAAGGACAAAGGGGTTCTTAATCGGAAATTGGCAAAAATTCAACACTTTGCGAAAAATTTAAAATTAATTTATCTTAGGTTTTTCGTAAATAACAGTGTTGCGCAAAACAAAAGCAACAAAATGTACTCCAGACTATAAATACATGATTTTCATAAAAACAAAACATTTAAAACAAAGCTTACTATTTATTTTCACAGAGGTATTATTAAGCTATAAAACCAATACATTACAACAACAACAACAATTGCGTTTAAAAGAAATAAGGAAAAAATTTACAGCAGAGTCGGAATTCACTTGCGCAAAACAATAGCAACAAAATCAATATTTTGCGTATTCACCCTTGTTTTTAATAACATCTTCGCACCTTTTTGGCATCGAGGCAACTAATGAATAAAAACAATCCTTCTGAAGGTTTTCGCACTAAGCTTTCAACTTGCTGAATAGCTCCTCTTTGTTGGAAGACCGATGTCCTGTCACTCTCCTTTTAAGGACGCCAAAAAGGTTTTCAATAGGATTCAAATCAGGTGATTGTGCCGACCAATCAAGAGCTTGAATCCTATTGTTTCTTAGCCACTCTTTTGCCACTTTCGATGTGTGTTTCGGATCGTTATCATGTTGAAACACCCATCGAACACCCATTTAGGTGGAAGACCTCGAAAAATTTCAACTCGGACAGACCGTGAAATTGTTAAGATGATAAAGGAAGATCCGTTTATTTCGTCAAAAACAATTGTAACATCTTTAAAACTGAATATTCACCACAGTACAGTACGAAGACGGGCTGTAGAAAGGTTCTTTGGAAAAGGTTAAAATTTGCTAAAATACATCGCAGTTGGTCAGTAAATAAGTGGAGGACAGTACTGTTTAGCGATGAATCTAAATTTAATCTAATTCAATCGGATGGAATGCAGACCGTCAGGCGACACAGAGGACAACGTCTTAAAACCAAGAACATCCTCGTCACTGCAAAGCATGGTGGTGGAAATATAATGGTGTGGACATGCTTTTCGGCTCAAGGACCTGGTTCATTTCATAAAATAGATGGAATAATGAACGGTGAGGGATATCGAGCCATACTACAACACCAAATGCTACCCCATGCAAAGTGGAATATGCCACTTCGATGGGTGTTTCAACATGATAGGAACAGTTTTAGTAACTTAGAAAGCTTTGGCAATATACAAGAATTTAATATGAATATGAAACGTCTATTCTGTTTATTTCGTATCATAACCCGGATATCTACCTTAAACCTATTTACATTTCTAATATCTTACACAAAAAGTTTCAAAGTTCTTTGTAAATAATAAGGGATCGTGTTACAAGTTTTATATCAAATTTCCAAATCATTTTTCGAACCCGATTTTGAAAATAGGGTTTAAAGCAGATACATCACATCCTTGTTAACAAAGACCTCTTAACGAACACAGTTGAAATTTTTAACTCATTTGCGCTAATATTTCCAATTTAACACACGGAAAAAGCCAATTTGGCTATTTTTCCAGGTCACCGAATTCCGCGCTCCGTCTCATCGGGAAGACGTTCGTTGTGGTAGTTTATAGTGGTATACTTTATTGAATATTATACAGGCCTCCGTTTGAGTATTTATATCTTTATATCCGTTTTTACTATTTTTTTACAGTCGAATATATTGCGCAAATAAAAAAAAATCTCATTTCTCAATTGCGAGTTGAGTTCTTATCGTCGCCTTGATATTTTGCTACTCTATAGTGAGATTAAAAGTTATGGTCACACCAGTATTCGCCATATAATATAGATACATACATACGTACATAT
>JAHXMU010000717.1:1977404-1988273 GCA_019455685.1 Philornis downsi | reverse complement strand
ATATGTGTACACACTCACTTCTCTGCACACATATAACTTTTTACATACATTACTTTTTACATTTGTCATCAATAATAACATGTGGGCCACTTCCACCACAACATAATTAAGTTTTAAATAAATCATCAATAACTTTAGTTCCTCGGAATTATGTCTGTTCTATGTTATTAACAGAGGTAGATAATTCCTCAGAACTGTGTCATCCGTTCTGAAATGCTAAATTGAATTTTAACTAAAAACCATAGTTCCTCGGAATTATCTCAGCTCTATATTATTAACAGAGGCAGACAATTCCTCAGAACTATATTGTCTGCGACATTTCCATAGAACCAACAAACTTTTGCAAGCGTTGCATATAGTATGTGTTTTCTTCCACTCATTCTAAAAATAGATATAAACAATTTCAAATAAGTATCAAGTTGTTAATTATCATTGATCAACTGTAGTGCAGTACACTATAGCTGAGTTTTTATTATCGCAAAACGATTTTAAATAAAGTGCATTTTTAACCAAACTCAAAGTGTTCTATTAAACTCAAAACAAACTGATTTTGCAGATACTTACTTACATACAAATGCCTACAACTGCAACGTTTGACCAAACTGCGGCACGATTAAGGAGTTTACAATTTTTCGTTAATATTATGCACAGTGATTTTAAACCAAGCAACAAAATAAAATACTAAACCGAGCGAACTTTAAATTCCAGAACATTTTTTCCCACACAATTAATAACCGCGGAAACGCACATAAGTTGGATTTTCAGATTTTAAGATTCTTTTTAGTCCGTATTTCAACGAAATCGAATTAAGAAAACCTTGGATATATTGATTTGCGGTTCTTTTCCTGGAAAAATCAAATTTTCCCCCTAAAAAATGTTGTTTATAGAAACAAACGCTTCCAAAACTCTTTATTTATTTACCGTAATGATTTTCAATTCCAGTTTAGTGAACGTCATATCAATATATATTTTGATACCACTTTCAAACAATCTAACACAATCTATCAAAAAAAATAATAACAATAATAAAATTTGATGAGTTATACATATAGACATTGAAGAAGCTATGCTGCATCCCAGATATACTAAAAGTAAATTAAATTCTAGATGGGGGAATCAAGTCCATCAATCCGATGTCCTAATAGTACGAACACATTAAAAGAAGAATAAGAAGCCATTTTTTCAAAACGTTTACTTTTTCAACGACCTTGTGATAGAAAACTCTTATTATTTATTGCAAGCTGTCCATGGAAAGGTCATTACTAGGCCACAACCTGTAACTAGTTAGATAATAAATCATTTTTTTTGGGAATTTTCAAATTTCAATCACTTGCATAAAATAAAAATCCTCACTAATCGCTACCTAAGGGCAGCGGTAACGCAGATTATTTTTGTTCACAGAATTGAGTTTAGTTAATGTCTGTTGCTGGCTAAACTAGATAGATAGAACTAGACAGAATTAGGTACAATAAAGAGAAAGACATGAAACTAGGAAAATTTGCGCTGAATTAGTTAGTTATGCTGTAAAGAAGCTTGGATTGTGAAAAGTGTCGACGCGTAGGACACAAAATTAGCCTCTTGAACCAAATCAAATGTCCACATTTCACAACATTATACATTTGACACTCTTTCGTTTTTGTACAAAATGTAGTTATAATTTTTGTATCATATTTGGTATTTTGATACTGCATTAAAGTTTTATTCTAACCAAATCTACTTAATTAAAAACTGTGTGAGAATATTCAAGACATTCGTTTCATAGGCCGATGTTCATCTTTTTATATTATGTACGTATACAATATTTTGTTGTAAATGTATCATATGTTTAAATGTTTTATTATTAATCTATATATACGTATATAAAATTGTTGCGTTGACTGACAGACTATAAAGTAGATGCGCGGTAAGAAGCGATTCAAATCATTTCAATTAGAAACATGAAAGTTGGTATCCGTATTCGGCAAGAAGGGGTTTGACGTAAAAAAAAAACGGGTAAAGCCGTGTAAAAAGGACTGTAATCAACTAGAAAATTAGTGTGCATAATCCACTTTTGGAATAGAAAAGCAGTAAGAAGCGATTTTCGAAATTTGCACCTTCACCGTAAAAAGGGTTAAATTTGGTACCATCACTCAGCTCAAACAGGTAGAAGTAGAATCATGAAAATCTATGTCCATTTTCCGCTTCCAGATTAGGCATGCTAGAGCTGAGTCATGAAAATTGGTGTCCATGCTCTACTTTCAGATAAGAAATGCGGAAGAGATTTTTCGAAGTTCCTGGTTTTAGGTGTAATAACACAGCTCAATCAAGTGGAGCTAGAAATACGAGAACAGGTATTCATGTTCCACTTTGAGATTAGATAAAAACAGTATGAAATGTCGCATGAGGCAGAATCATGGAAATTGAAATCCATAGGGTGCTATGGCTAAGCATAAGAACTGAGTTTTCAAAATGCATACATTTAGGGGTAAAACAAGGTAAAAAGGAACAAAGGTGGTACCATCGCCAAGTTCAAATGACTAGAGTTGAGTCGCGGAAATTGGCTTTCCTCTTACAGACTAAATGAGAGATAAGGATGGAGGAGAATGGGATTCAAATGATCGTGGTAAACCTGGAATAATGAAAATCGGTACGCTTATTATTTTTTTTTTTTTTTAATATTAGGCGCGGAATAAGAATGTTATTTTGCGGCATTTGCACTTTCAGGGGTACAATAGGGGTAAAAGTGTACAGAAAAATGGTGCCATGAACTATTGAAGATATATCGAAATAATTAGTAGTGTTCATTCCCTTTCCAGCACACGCATACAAAAGGAACCTATTTTTTCGGAACTCGTATTTTTATGTGATAAAATTAATAGATATGGAAGAAATATGATATCATTATGTAACAGTATAGGATCGAAGCTAAGGTAACCAACATTATTTTGCACACTCTTCTTGAATTATAGACGTGTGACCACAAAAGATGTAACGTAATTATTAGCTTTGGATGTAATTAAGGGTAGAAAAGGAACAGAATGGTATCATTACTCATAACAAATAATTGAAGATCGAAAGTTTTCGAAATTCATTTTTTAAGGATTATAACGAGAAAAAAGGAGAAAAATTAGCACTCCACGAATAAAAGAGTACACCCGAACCTCAATCCGAACTCATGAACCAGACTAGGTTTGAAGAGTACTCATCTTGAATTTTACCAAACTTTATGAAAAGCAGATTTTATGAAAATCCATAGCCGGGATGAAGCAAAAACCAAGCTATCGTCTAGACTAAAGACCTGTAGTGGTGGTAAAGTATGTTGTATTGCCCGAAATTTAAGTTATGAGGAGCTCAACCGGATGTGTGACAGAAATGGCACTTCTCTGATTAAACCGTTGAAGTCAGAATCATAGAAATTGGCAATTAGATCCCATTGGTAGCGGTAAATAAATTGCGGAAGAATTCAACTTCTGAATTATTGTTTACTTAAAATGTGGAATCACGGTACGAAGTAATGGGCACTTGCTAGTATTCCATATAAACTTTACAATCTATGTGTTGCGGATACCTGTTGAAAGATTAATGCATTATGATCACTACTTTAGAGTCAGTTAACATACAATCAAAATGTTCATATAAATTTATATCGTGTACATCGATAATTCTTTTACAAAAAATATGTCGGCTAATTGTAAACACCTAACTCTACCTCCAGAAAAATTCTTAAAACTTGGCAGAGCTACCATTTTGCCTGATCGTAACTGGACTATTATCGACCCGCCTCTTCTGGTATCGACTGAATGGGTTGAATTTCAGAAATTTATCAAACTTGTGTTAATTAACGTAAATGTTTTTCATTGCATTTGTTTACAATGCTGACACTTCAAATGCAAACTGCCCATTTTACCCATATTTTCTTAGATTCTAAATTAAATTAAGTCAAATTTTGCACACATTGAGTGTTTGCCAAAGTAAGTTCACAATGGTAATGGGTCATTACCATATCTCTGTCATACAAATTGGACGATTTAACAAAATTTAGTATTTCTTCTGTTCTAATATGTAGGACGCAGTAGCATAAGTTCTTTTTCAATATATGGCGTCCCTTCTGGTATCTCCCATACAAATTGCAGATTTTTTCTAAATGCAATACATTCTTAGAATGATATTCTTAGCATTCTTAGAATGATATGAAATTCCAGTACTTATACTGAATTCAGTCAAATTTGGCACAGATTATACAATTGGTAAGAGACGGAAGTTCTGAGAGTGAAGACGGAGACCATTGTCAAATTGGCGATTTGGCGAAATTTAATTTTTCTCAGTTCGTTGAATAAAAATGACCGAGTATTTTTTAAAGAGTGTAGGAACTCACTACGTCCATTCTGACAACCTAAATTAACCTAAATTTCAAAAATATATATACTACAAAGGTCAGTGATATTTCCACCACCTAGGCTGCACTGCAAAATAATGCATATTTTGGAATGCGTCTGTATTTCTTCGATCTGTTTGCGGAAAATACTACACATAGGATAGCTCGCCCCATTGACAGATTTTAACTTCATTTCTAAATAATATTTTACGATGAAACTGAGAATCGACTTCCTTGTTATAATGTCAGTTTGAAAAACTTTTAGTAGCTGTTTTAGTGTCTGACTAAAATGGTGTTGCTTTTATATGCTGCAATTTTGTTTCCATGTACGCTTGCATTTTCGTCATAATGTACGCAGTCGTATGAGTATATCGTAAAAAGTTCAAAATTTAGACTTTGTCATAGCATACGGAAGAAAGCAGAAGCAGAAGATAGCATTTTCAAAAAGTCTAAAGATCAAAAAGAATACAAATTAGAAAAAGCGTCCAAAGAGAATTATTCGAACCTTAAAGGGCATTTTAAAAAATGATACACAAAAATTGAAGATAACATTTCATATAGTTTTTATGCGTCAGCAACAGCCTTTGATCACAGTAACCAGAACTTAATTTCGGGCGGAGGTAATGAATTGTTTTAAGTCGGAAAAAATTGCATATGAGAGTCACATAAACGCTGTAGTTTCAATTTGCTATAAGTGTCGCATATGCGGTCCTTTCGATGACAATTGCACAAATTTGTATATTCACGGAAAAAAAATTAAAACAATCCAGCAAAACAGTGGCCGGCGTTTCTTTTTTTTTTTTTTTTTTTTTTTGATTATACATAAGTCAATTACAAAGTTGGATAAAAGATGAGCACACGAGAAATATCTTCCTATCTCCCGTATGTTAAACACATTACAATTACATTGTTCGAACTACAAATTTGTATGACTTTTATTGTTATGAAGACAAGTCCTTGGCCGCTGTAGAAATAACACGCTTTAAATAAAACAAACAAAAATTATCATGTTTTTGAAAAAAAATTAAGAAGTTCCAAAATTATTTTATAATGTTAAAATTTTCTAACTAGATAATTTTGGTATCAAATAATTAAATTGACAGAAATCTGCACGGATTGTCTTTAAAATTGTCCTGTTCCTTTACATTCTTTAGTTTTTTAATGATGAAACTTTACTGATTCTAACGAACTTTCATGAGAATTAGAAAATAATTTGAAACTCTGTCAACTTTTAAACACATGTTAGTTATGCTGCTTTGTTTAAAATCACTTATCGAATACAAAACACAGTTTTTCAAATACACAATTAACCACATCATTTTGAAACAATTGTCATACAAAATTATTTGGATACCATTCTTACTCCTGTTTGTTCTGGAAGGGGAACGCTTCAATCGGGCGATTTGTGTCTTTTTACCTCATTTCTATCGCTAAGAGCAAAAATTGCTTAAAAAAAAAAAAAAAAAAAAAAACTCTTTCGTACCGCGTCTTTGTTCTAGAAGTGGAATAGTGATGACAATTTTCATGATTTTAGCTCTAGGCGTTTGTCTATAAGGGGCATGTAATTCGTGATTCTAGCTTTACTCGTTTGTCCCGGGGCTATGATTAGTCAGGCAGTCAGTCAGTCAGTAGTGCAACTATTTTATATACATAAAACATTTATGTTCCAAAGTATAAATCAACCGATATTTAAAATTGGTTATATCTCAGTATATTTGAGTTCGTAACACATACATTCTATGCTTGCTTGGCATTAACAAAATTGACACTAAATCAGTTCAGAAGTTCCAGTCAGGTGAACTGACTTACATATACCTATCCAATGACACAATTTTCTTTAGCATTGGCAGAGAAGGCCTGCAGGGAGCCAGAAGAGAAGACGTTATACGCTAGGACTTTATTAGCACACAATAAAAAGAAAGCAAAACCACAAATAACTGCAGCCCTCCGCTTAGAAATTATAGGAAAACCATTGATTTTTGCTAAAACAACAATTTTTTATGTGCACTGAACCTGCTTCGGGTATGGTAATGCAGTTCATTTCTATTCTTAAATCCTGCTTAAGCTTGTAATTTGTATAGGAGGAACCGCAGGGGGTGGTTAATAGGTCAATTTTTATTTAATTGTACCTAACTTTATAATTAAATACAGGCTACACTTCTCAAATTAGGAATTGAGGGTAAAAACTGATTTTTTTTTTTTAATTGAAAAATCGTCCAATTTGTATGGGAAGTAACTGAAGGTGCGGGACAATATAGCCCATATACAACAGTTTCTGGCCACGATCTGTCAATATAAATATTTATTCATAAAAGATTTACAACATTTATCATGTCCGAATGCTACATTTTTGCCGTATCAAATGATATATAACATCATTTCATTTCAGCTAACTTTTTTTTGTAAATGACTCAGAAAGTATTTCATTATTTACTTCTGGGGTTTAGTAAAACCAATCTAATGTAAACTCAAGAAATATTTTTAAATTAAACAGAGCACAACGTTTTGTATTTCGAAACATTATTATCCAGAATTTGCGCTGGAAAGTAAAAGGTTCGTAAAGGAAAAACATTTCCCGCAACCTGCTCTGTAACACACAAAGCAATTTGAAGAATTGCATTTTGCATTATTAACTCAAGCAGTGCACAAACTCAAAAGTGACCGCAAATTGTCAACATTGTACTCTGAAGAAGGGAAATGTAACCCTGACTTTTAAACTTAAAACTGTATATGATTTAGCGGTCTTCAGTTCTTCTGTATTTAGTCCTTGCGGCTCGATTCTAGTTAATAACGTATACATCTTTATAAAATTTTGGTGAATCATAAACTGTAATGTCCGATTTATCGGGAACAAGTTGCTGTATTGGTTGCATTTCCCGATACGTTTTCGGTTTCGGAAACGTTTACGGTTGCGTTTATACACAACCTTGTAATGGTGACATATGAACTTAAAATTAATTGTTTAACAATTGTAAAGTTCATCGCATATTGTAAAGAGATGTAGAAACTTCCTATCAATTTTACATCTCAAATGGATAAGTTTTTCTTAGAATGGAAAAATAGTAAGATGAAAAAATCAACATTTTTCTTAATAATCACACACTTGTGTACATTGTGCACTATACAACTCATCATACGGTGCATTTGAACAATTTGTGAAACTCTAATTACCTTATGTCAACCACGTGCATACATTTGTCCGTAATATTTAACATAAAATTCCCCAATCACGGGAAGGTAACTAACTCGTATATTTCACTTTAATCGAAAAACCAACAGCAGCTGTCTTATTTTTAAACATCGGCAGGTGCCTTGGCATCGTTAGTGGCTTCTGTTCCATCTGGACCGTTAAGATCTGCCACAAAATATTATTCCCTTTTGTGATTCCTCACATCACGGCCACACGGAGACTCCGTATGGGAATTTCTTTTGGCGAATAACCAGATGAAGTTCAACACTGTTTCGACCAGATTAGACAAAAGTCTCAAACTTCTTCAGGATTGCCAACATGAGTTTTGGTGTTAATTCATCATAATTTTCTGACACTAATTATATTTAAAACCCGAAATTGAAACAATTTATAGAGACAACTTGGATTTTGATGTTGGTAGTACTACAATGACCGTGTGAAAACACGACAAAGAAAAATGACAACAAATCGAGAACTGCAGTCATAAGAAGAAATAAAAGCAAATACTTATTCCGTCTAGTAATGACATTTGTAGTCTCCGTCCGCCCTCTAGCCGCTTCATAAAATCCGAAACAGTTACATCAAATAGTTTTCGTCATCAGTGTTTGCTTAATTTCGTAATTTTTAAAAGACAATAATACCCTAATCTAACATTTTCTTCGGAATCAGAAAATAGTCTCAGAAACAGCATTTATTTAATGACTTTTTTTCGCTTATCTGCAATAAATCGCTGAAAACATCTTTGTCAGGAAAACATCTTTCTGTAAAATAGTGATCCGAAAACATAACTACCCTTCTGCGATATGGGGTCGTTTAAAATTACATTTACGAATTAATTCTAATTACATGTTACCCTAGGTTAATAAATCTACAAAAGAAATGCAAATATTAAACAGCAACAAATTACATATATCGATCATCGATCACTGCATTAATGAAATAAAACAACAACATAATACCGAATTCAAAACTTCATCATCGTCATACGCAATCCAGACATCGAACTCCTGAAGACCTTCATCGAACTTCGAACTGGTGAGTGCATACCAATGAGTGTATGAACTAATTATACAGGGTGTCCGTCGGGAAGGTATACTACTTTGTTTGTTTATAATTTTTTGATTAAATGAAAGAGAATGGATCTTATATTGATAAATGTTTTATTTAATGTCGGCAATTATATATGGAAAACAACATCAGATAAATGTCCCCCTCAGTTAGCCTCACAAATGCGAGCCCTCTTCAGTACATTTTTTATTACATTTTCACACATATTTTGTTTGAGTTGCTCAAGCATTTCTGGTTTGTTGTGGAAAGAAGTCTCGCAGTAATTCCATTGTAGTTCTGGCTGTATGCAATGTGGCACCGTCTTGTTGATACCAAATGTTAATCAAGCCCAAAGCATACAGTTGTGGCGTTAAAAAGTTTTCAATCATATTATGATATCGCTCCTCATTGACAGTTACCGTTACGCCGTTTTCAGTTTCAAAGAAGTAAGGTCCAATGATTCCTCCTGACCAAATTGAACACAAAACTGTCACTTTTAATGGATTGCCCAGAACCTACTATTCTCTTTATTCACATATCAATTCAAATGGAAATGTGCCTCGCCACACATTATGATTTTTTCATGAAAATCGGGGTTGTCACGGGCGAGGTGTAATATCCTATTCGCATATGTACGGCAGCCTAAATGGTCTTGTGGAAGAATCTCTTGTGTCAACTGAATCTTAAATGGTAATAAATGCAAATCCTTGTGCAAAATTGTGGCCAAAGTGTTCTTTGAAGACCAAGCTCCTGAGCACGGCGTCGAATTGAGGTTGATAGATTGTTTTGAACACTTTCTTGAGCAGCAGTAATGTTTTCAGCCGATCTTGCAGTACGTTGTGGCCCATGCTTGGCCCTATCAGCTACAAACCCTCTTTTTTCGAAATCATTCACTAAACGATAAATAGAGCGTCTTGTTGGCACGTTGTTTCTCCCAAAAATGTCACGTAACTTTCTCATCGGCACAGTAATCGATGATTGATTTTGATAAAATGTTTTAACGATAAAAACACATTGGTTTATTGAATATTTTTCCATAATAAATTTATCACGTCTCTACTTCACGACTGCCAAATATGAATTTTGGATGAGAATAATATGGAATCTATTATTAGCTGACAATTCTAGTTTTTGGAATTTGTTTTGCATTGCGTCTTTGTGTTAGTTTAAAATTTCTTTTATTTTGTAACCGCTTTTACAACCGGATTATCTTGAATCAGTTTCTAGTAATTTGATGCAATTAGAGTTAATTTTGTTTATTATTTTATAATGCCATGAATAAATCTATGTAGTGAGAATCATGAAGAAATACTAATCCAAATATGTGTTTTTAATCGATAATGTGGTAATGTTGTGCTAGCCAAATTAGTAGGGATCCTGTAAGGCAATCATATGTTTTCGTTTTTAATTGAATGGCTACATAAGGGGCTTAATTTTGGTAGGCATTTGTATAATTTAAAGTAGTTTTCGTATAGTAATCCAATAAATAGGGAGTCTATAATAAAATTTTTATGTTTAAGGTTTATTTTGTAAGAAAAAGCACGAGAAAACCCAACATTCGTCTCTCACTGCGAGCTTGATCGAACATACGGCGTAATTTGCGTTGTACGTTTTTCCAGGTAGAAATATATTTCTACTGAATGATTGGACATGAATGACAGAATTTTGCAGTTTACGTACATTCGACTTTCGATTATGATTATGTTTGTACACTCGTCTCGAAGATATGTTGACGGTTTTACCCATATACCATGTTTAGTTTGTTTCTGAGTCAAAAAATGGTTACAAGTGGTACAGGCTTTTCACAGAAGGTCGAGAAGATATGAATGACGACACTCGATCTGGACGCCCCAGCACATCAACAACCGATGAAAATATTGAGAAAGTGAAAAAATTATTATGGAGAATCGTCGAATCGCAATTAGAGAAATTGCTGAAGATGTCGACATATCGGTTGGCTCATGCAATGCAATCTTTTCGGAAATTTTAGGCACTGCTAAATATTGACCAAAAACGACGTCGCCTGAGCATCGCTCAGGAATTGTTGAATGACGTCAACGATGATCCAGCTTTGCTTAAAAGGGTCAGAACTGGTGACGAATCAGGGGTATACGAATATGGTTATGACATCGAAACCAAAGCCCAATCGTCCCAATGGAAGAGTTCAGGAGAGCCATGACCAAAAGAAGCACGCCAAGTTCGATCAAATGTCATGGTTGTGCACACTGTTTTCTCCGATTACCATGGCGTAGTGCATCAGGAGTTCTTACCATAAGGT